>CAUYQG010236720.1:0-12439 GCA_963574415.1 Tarsius wallacei | reverse complement strand
TTCATTTGTTTTCTTATTGTCAAGTTTTACAAATTTTTGTATATTTTGGATGCCTTTTATCAAATATATCTTTCATGTGTGTGTGTGTGTGGTTTTGATTTGCATTTCTCTGATGATTTGTGAGGCTGAGCACTTTTTCTTTTTTTTTTTGAGTTGGAGTCTCACTCAGTTGCCCAGACTGGAGTGCAGTGGCCACTCCCGGCTACCGCAGCCTTGACCTGCTGGGCTCCGGCAATCCTTCCGCCTCAGCCTTCCAAGTAGCTGGAACTATAGGCGCGCGCTACCACACCCAGCTAATTTTTTTGATTTATTGTAGAGATGAGGTCTTGCCAAGTTGCCCAGGCGGGTCTCGAATCCGCGGGCTCAGGCAATTCACTCCGGCCTCCCAAAGCACGGAATTACAGGCTGAGCCACCGAGCCTGGCCTGAGCACTTTTTCATGTGTCTGTTGGCTGCCTATAAATCTTCTTTTGAGAAGTGTCTATTCATGTCTTTTGCCCACTTTTTAATAGGGGGGGAGCAGAGTATATATGGGAACTGTGTACTTTCAACTTAATTTTGCTATGAACTTAAAACTGCTCTAAAAGCCGGGCTCAGTGGCTCAGCCTGTAATCCCGTGCCTTGGGAGGCTGAGGTGAGTGGATTGCCTGAGCCCATGGGTTCGAGACCTGCCTGGGCAACTTGGTGAGACCTCATCTCTACAATAAATCAAAAATTAGCCGGGTGTGGTAAAGTGCGCGCCTGTAGTTCCAGCTACTTGGAAGGCTGAGGCGGAAGGATCTCTGGAGCCCAGCAGGTTGAGGCTGCGGTGGCCGGAAGCAGCCACTGCACTCCAGTCTCGGCGACAGTGAGACTCCAACTCAAACAACAACAACAACAACAACAACAACAAACTGCTCTAAAAACTAAAAATAGTGTTTTTTAAAAAAAATGATAATTTAAATTAGTTTACTTTGAATAATAACCATGTATTTCTTAAAGTTTTGGTTTTTTTTTTGAGTTGGAGTCTCACTCTGTCGCCCAGACTGGAGTGCAGTGGCCGTTCCCGGCCACCGCAGCCTCGACCTGCTGTGCTCCGACCATCCTTCCGCCTCAGCCTTCCAAGTAGCTGGAACTATAGGCGCGCTTCTTAAAGTTTTTATAAAGAATACATTGAGTAGGGGAAGGGGGATCAGGAGATATTGGCCAAAGTGTACAAAGTTTCAGCTATGTAAGATTAATAGGTTCTAGAAATATAATAATGTGCAGCATGTGGACTATAGCTAATAATATTCTTTTATGTACTTAAAATTTGCTTAGAGTAGCTCTTATGTGTTTTCACCACACATAAAAGCATAGTAACTATGTAAAGAGATGTCTATATTAATTTGCTTGACTGTAGTAATCAGTTCACTAAGTGTATATCAAAAGATCACATTGTACACCTTAAATATATATAAAATTTTAATTAAAAATTAAAAATAAGTCAACCTTTAATGTGCTTACTCTTTATTTGATGCATAATAATCCCGTAATAAACATTAGCAATTTATTCATTATTTTAAGATATTTTCTTTTGTCTGAACTTGGTTCAAATCTTTAACTCACATCTAAAGTTATCTTGTGGAGCCCAAGACCAAGAAGGACCATTGTGAGAACGCATACCTATGCTCAGGTGGCAGGCTTTCCTACCATGGTCATGGCTACAATTTAGAAACAGTGGAATCAGCTACCATCTTGTTAAGTCTTGGCCCTGCCACAAGGTTTATCTGCCAACAAATTTAGAAGGAGTCATGTCTACCCATGTTTTGGGTAAAAGGCCTGCTGACCTTGTTTCTGGATATAAACCCTGAAGGGGCCAATGACCTGGCTCCGTTCCCTCTCAACTGTGGCCTAGTAACAGTCTTGTTTACATAAGGACATGATGGGGGACATGCCTATTCATTCCCTCCAGAGACATGTCTGCTGAACTCAGTCTCACAGAAGATCCTGAAACAGCTCTGTAACTCAGTTTCAGTCCTTCTCAGCCTTGGTCTGGGCATAGTCCTACCTGTCCTGGTACCTACTGGTAGACACATCTATTTTTGAGGCAGGTCGGCTGACCTTAGTCTGACAGCAGATCATGAAGAAGCACTGTAACTCAGTTCTACTCCCTCCAAGCCATGGTCCAGGAGCAGTCTTGCCCACTCAAGGACATGCTGAATAACATGCCCATCCATGCCCATAGCAGTAAGCCTGCTTACTTTGGTCTTACTGAAAATTCTGAAGCAGCCCTGAAACCAAGATTCAGGTTTACTTGCTATAATCGTAGGTAGTCCTGACCACCCAGGAACCAGGCAGAAGGCATACCTGTTCATTTCCCTAGAGTCAGGCCTGCAGATCTCATTTTCAATTGTGGACCCTGAAGCAGCCCTGTGACTTTGTTCCAGCTCCTATCAACCACTGTATGTGGTTAGTTCTGCTTGTCCAGGAACATGTGCAGTAACCTAGTAAGAGCCCTCCCAAGGATCCAGTGGAAGCCACACTCATTTACACACCTGGTAACAAGTCCACTGTCTACAGACCCTGATGTGGACCCTTGAACCAGGGCCAGTCCTACTGACCAAGGTCCTGTAGGTAGTCCAGTCCACCTAGGAGCCAGCTAGAATCTACATTGGTCTGAGACCTTTTAATAGGCACACTAACTGTAGATCCACTGTGTACCCTGCAGCAGCCATGTGACCCAGCTTCAAGCCTACTCAACTGCAATATGGGAGGCAATTTCATCACCTTGGGGACCCAACAGTAGAAGGTCTTTATTTGCCAAAACCAGTCATTAAAGACTGGAAGAGGTGTTTGTTCCTCTAAATGCACAGATACCAATGTAAGGTTACATGGGTCATAAAAAAAATCAGGCAAACATGACAACATCAAAGGAAACTAATAAAAATCTCATAACCAACCCTAAGGAACCATAGATCTATAAAATGCCTGGCAAAGAATTCAAAATAATCATAAAAAAACTCAGTGAGACGTAAGATGACACAGTAGACAACTAAATGAAATTTAAAAAGATGCATAAAAAAGAGAAGTTTAATAAAGAAATAGAAACCTTAAAAAAGAACTAGAAAAAGGTCTGGAGCTTAAGAATACAATGACAGAACTGAAAAAATTCAATAGAGAGCTTCAACAGCAGATTTAATCAAGCAGAAGAAAAAAATCAGTGAACTCAAAGACAGGTGATTTGACGTTACCCAGTTAAAGGAGCAAAAAGAAAAAAAAAAGAACAAAGAATGAAAACAGCATATAACACCTAAGGGACACCATCAAATGAATGAGAATATGTATTATCAGAGTCTAAGAAGGTAAAGATGGAAAGAAAGGGCAAGAAAGTTTATTTTTTAAAAAAAGGTTGAAAACACTGCAAATCTTGGGAAAGATATGAAAACACTGAAAATCTTGGAAAGATATTCATGAAGTACAAAGACTCTCAAGCAAGATGAACCCAAAGAAGTTTACACAGAGACACATTATAATCAAATTGTCAAAAGTCAAAGACAGAGAGATAATTTTAAAATCAGCAAGAGTAAAAGGACTCATTTCATACAAGAGAACCTTTATAAGACTATATCAGTGATTTCTCAGTGGAAAACTTGCAGGCCAGGAGAGAGCACACTGATATATTCAAAGTGATGAAAGAAAAAACTGCCAGCCAAGAATACTCTGCCTGGAAAAGTTGTCTTTCAGAAATGAGGAGAAACAAAAATATTCCAAGATGAAAAATCTGAGGGAGTTTATCACCACTAGACCTACCTTACAAGGTGTGCTAAAGAAAGTTCTTCAAGTTGAAACAAAAAGATACTGTCTTAGTCTATTTTGTGCTAATATAACAAAATACCAAAAACTGGGCAATTTATAAAGAACATAAATTTGTTTTCTCACAGATCTAAAGGCTGGCAAGTTAAAGATCAAAGGGCCAGCATCTAGTGAGGGCCTTCTTGCTGCATCATAACTTGGGGGAAGAGCAAAGAAAGGGAAAGAAATAAACAAAAAGGGAGTCAAATTTGTCCTTTTATAAGTAACACATTCCCACAATAATGAACCCATTTCCAGGAAAAAAGTATTAATTCATTTATAAACATGGTGGCCCATAACCCAAACACCTCTCATTAGGCCCTCAACCTTCCATTGTAGTGAGGATTAAGCTTCCAACACATACTTTTTGTAGGACACATTCAAACCATAACAGATGATATATAACAACATGAAAACATACGAAAGCAGGAAACTCATTGGTATAGTTAAATGTATAGTCAAATTCAGTTTACTGTAATACCATAATGGTGCATAAATTACTTTTAACTCTAGTAAAACAGAAACTAAAACAAAAAAAACAGGCCAGACTTGGTGGTTCAGCCTGTAATCCCAGTACTTTGGGAGGCTGAGGTGAGTGGATTGCCTGAGCCTGCGGGTTTGAGATCAGCCCGGGCAACTTGGCGAGACCTTGTCTCTACCACAAATAAAAAATTAGCCGGGTGTGGTAGCACATGCCTGTAGTTTCAGCCACTTGGAAGGCTGAGGCAGAAGGATCGTCAGAGCCCAGCAGGTCAATGCTGGAGTGGCCGTGAGTGTGTCACTGCACTCCAGCCTGGGCGACAGAGTGAAGCTCCAACTGAAAAAAAAAAAACAACCCAACTAAACAACCAACCAACCAACCAAACAAACAAAAAACGACAACTTAAAAGACAAATGTATTAAAACAGCCAAAGTTACAATAATTTGTTAATGGATACACAATATAACAAGATTAAATATAAAAATTGTGACATTAAGATCATAAACTATATGAGAGAGGTAAAATAGTAAAATTTTTATATATGATTAAAGTTAGGTTGCTATAAGCTTAAATTCGATTGTTTTAACTACAAGATGTTTTATATAAGCCTGATGGCAACCATAAGTAAATACACAAAAGATAAAGAGAAAAGAATGAAAGCACAGTACTACACACACACACACACACACACATAAATGAACAAAGTACAAAGGAGGACAGAAAGAAAGGAACATACAAAGTGCAAAACATAAAATAATTAAAAAAATGGCAATAGAGCTAAGTGTGGCATCACATGCCTGTGGTTCACCTACTTGGGAGGCTGAGGTGGGAAGATCACTTGAAGCTAAAAGTACAAGACTGCAGTGTGTTATGAGTGCACCTGTGAATAGCAACTGTACTCCTGCCTGAGCAGCATAGCCAGACCTCACATCTTAAAAAGCATTTAAAAAATTAAAAATGAAAATAGTAATTCTCTACCTATCAATACTTACTTTAAATATAAATAGATTACATTATTCAATCAAAAGATATAGACTGGCTAAAGGGATATGGACATCCAGATTCATGAAGATTCATGGGTTTATCTAGCAAGATGAATCCAAAGATGAATTTGAACAGAATGCTGCCAACAAGAGACTCATTTTACCTTTAGCTACAGAGTCTGAAAGTGAAGAAATGCAGAAATTGTTTTAAGCAAATGATATCCAAAAGATAACAGAAATAGCTATACTCATATCAGACAAAATAGACTCTTAGTCAAAATTTGTCACAAGAGTCTACTATGAACAATGTATACACCAACAAATTGGATTACCTAGAATAAATGGATAAATTTCTAGAAACATGCAACATACTATGACTGAACCAACAAGAGGAAGAAACTCTGACCAGACCAATAACAAATAAGGATATCAAAGTAGTAATAAAAGGATTCCAGCAAGATGGTGATGGGACAGGTTGGACTGTGAGAGTCTCCACAAAAGTGAGTGTCCATAAAGACTCTTTGTGTGAGTGGGTGTGTGTCAGTGGGTGAGTGAAAGTCTGTCTCAGGGGAGACTCGGGTTCATGCACACAGGGCTTTCCTCTGGAGGTGACTGCAACCCCTCACTGCTCTGAGATTGGAGCCACTGGTGCTCAGGATCACCTGCTGTTCTCCGAACTCTCCTGAGAAGAGCTTGCTGAATACAGCAGAGTCTCATCACCTGGTGACCGGCCCACACCATCACCTGTGACAGCAAAGTGGCTGGAACCTGGTTCCCATTCGTGGAGAGAGAAGATCGGGGAAAGCCGGAGAGGAGCCCCACCACCATTGAGAAAACACCAAATGGAGCCATTTTCTCTAGCCTGGGACCAGGCAGAGACCTGCATTGCCTCACCCAGCTCCACCTAGCCTCTAACGTGGGACCTAGAGGTAATCTCATCAAACTCAGAGAGACAGAAGCCCCTCCCCCACACTGGATCGGACACAGACATGTCAGATCTGAGTGGGAGACTTGACAGGCAGCAAACCAGTTGAGTCCAGATCTGATCCACCCTCCTCCTACATTAGTCTGTGGGGCATCTGACCCACACTGAGAGCAATCCTATATGCCTGCACTGAGAGCGGGGGTGGGGGGGTGGGGTGGGGGGGTGGGGGGGTGGGTGGAGCTGGAGATCAGAGCTGAAAGGAAGTTGGACTTACAGGATGAACCTCAGAATGAGTTTTGTTTTTTTGTCTGTTTGCTTATTTTGCTTGTTTTTTTGTTTGCTTTTGTTTTAGTTTTTTTTCTGTTTTGATTATATTTTCACACTTGCTTTGTTTCTGTTATCTTACTGCTCTCTTTTTAGACTTCCTTTTTGTGTATGGTCATTTTTAAAGGGAGAGTACATTAATAGGGGTTTCTTTTGTCAGTTTGTATGTTTGTATGATTGTCTGTATGTTTTAGTTTCTTTTAATATTTCTGTCTTTGTGCCTCTTTTCATTTGTTAGTTGGTATGTCTGTCTTCCCTCTTCTTCTTCTCTCTCTCCACCTTCCTCTCATCCCACTCTTTCCTTTTTCTATTCTTTTCCTTTTATTTACCTCATTTTTCTTTCATGGAGCAAACCTATACTCCCACTGCATGGACAGACTGTAAGGCAGTGGGAAGTGGGTTCCAGAGGGCCCACAAACCTCTCAGTAGATACTGGGATCTGCAGATAGTTTCTGAATCACAGCTTAATCTCAATTAAATCTCAAAACTGCAAAAAGTACAGCCCCCACCCATAGTCCAACTTCAGAATTGAACAAAGCCAGAGGATCCACATAAGGAAAAATAGGAGATTGAGCAAACAGAAGTAAGAGCTACCTCCATATCCCTGAACAACAGAATTAAAGAAAAGGTTAAAAAAAGGAGGGAGGAAAATCTATACAAATGAAGAAAAACCAAAAGAAGAATATGGGTCTCACACAGACCCCTGAGAGGTCAGACACTCAGAATACAGATTTCAGAACACAAACAATAAAGAGCTCCCAGAATGACTGGTCTCAAACCACAATCCCAGATATCAAGACATTAATAGAGAGAATAATAGAATTGAGGAGCGACAAGAAGAAAGAATGAAGGAGTTGATAACTGTGAAAACAGCAATAAAAAAATACAGTGAATGAAATAAATAACAACTGATAAACATGGAAAGCAGAATCAGCAAAGCAGAAGAAAAAATCTCAGAATTTGAGGACCAAAATATGGAACTAACCCAAACTGTTAAAAACATAGAAAAGAAGCTTAGAAAGACAGAACAAAACCTCCAAGAGAGGACAGATTATTTCAAGTGGCCGAACCTAAGATTAGTTGGAATCCGTGAGGCAGATGGAGAGATGGAGACCATCCTGGAACAAACATTCCATGAAATTATCCAAGAAAACTTCCCTCATCTCATCAATGACATGACCATTCAAACACAAGAGATTCAGAGAACCCCCACAAGACAACAAATTAGAAGACCAACTCCCAGACACATAGTAATTTGCTTACACAAAGTGGTATAAAAGAAAAATCCTAAAAACAGCAAGAGAAAAAGTTCAGACTACTTACAGGGGCAGACCAATTAATAGCAGTAGATTTATTTACAGAAACACTTCAGGTTAGGAGAGCTTGGAGCCCAATCTTCAAAGTTCTCAAAGATAAACACTTTAACCAAGAATTACCTACGCAGCTAAGCTAAGCTTCATCGGTGATGGAGAATTAAAATCTTTCCCAGACATTCAATCCCTAAGATCTTATGCTTCCTCCAGAATAGCTCTACAAGAAACAATTAGGAAAGTATTAAATACAGAAGAAAGGAAATAAAGAATGACAATGCCTTTCACAAGAATGCTGGAAAAAGATTGAAAACACACATGAATCAACCCCCAAATCAAAAGAAAGACAACAAACAAATAGCAACAACAACAACAAACTCTATAAGAACCTCATTATGGGAATAAACTCCCACATTTCAATAATTAGCCTGAACGTGAATGGACTAAATGCACCACTGAAAAGATATAGAATGGCAAAATGGATAAAATATCACGAGGCAACAATATATTGTCTCCAAGAGACTCATCTCACCAGAAAGCACATTCACAGACTCAAAGTAAGAGGATGGGAAACAAAATTTCAGGTGAACAGAACACAAAAGAAAGCAGGAATTGTGATCTTAATATAAGATAAAATGCCATTTAAGTTATCAAAAATTAAAAAAGATAAGGAAGGTCACTACATAATGATAAAAGGTTCAATCCATCAACAAGAAATATCCATCCTAAACATATATGCACCCAACATAGGAGCACAAACTTTCACAAAGCAGCTTCTAGGTAAACTAACAAAAGATATTCACTCTAACACTATCATAGCTGGGGACTTAAATGCCCCACTCACAACCCTAGACAGATTATCAAGACAAAAAATCAACAAGGAGATCCTGAACCTCAAGGTGATGCTTGACCATATGGACTTAATTAATACCTACAGAACACTCCACCCAACAACCACAGAATATACATTCTACTCATCACCACATGGAACATACTCTAAGATTGACCACATCCTTGGCCATAAGTCAAGTATAAACTAATTTCATAGGATTGAAATCCTGCCATGCACCTTCTCAAACCACAGTGGAATAAAAATAAATATCAACGCCAACAAAGTTCCCTCCAAACCCACAAAGACATGGACACTAAGCAACATGATGCTAAACAACTCCTGGGTCAACATAGAAATCAAAACAGAAATTAAAAGATATCTGGAAACAAATGAAAATGAAGAAACATCTTACCAAAATGTCTGGAATGCCATGAAAACAGTACTAAGAGGGAAATTCATATCTCCTTGAACACACATGAAGAAAATCAAAAGATCACAAGTTAACAGCCTAACAAATCACCCAAGGAAGTTGGAAAAACAAGACTACCAAAACCCTAACTTCAGCAGAAGAATCCAGAGCACCAAAATAAAAGCCCAAATTCGGGACATAGAAGACAAAAAGATAATACAAAAAAATATGAAACAAAAAGCTGGTTCTTTGAAAGGATAAACATAATTGATGGTCCTCTAGCTAGACTGACCAAGAAAAAGAGAGAAAGAGCCCAAATAAACACAATAAAAAATGCATTAGATGAAGTCACAACTGATCCCAGAAGAAATACAAAAGATTATCAGAGACTACTATGGACACTTGTATGGAAACAAACTTGAAAACCTAAAGGAAATGGAGGACTTTCTGACATCACACAACCTCCCCAGGTTGAAACAAGAAGAAATTGAGACCCTGAGTAGACCAATAAATTGACTATGTCATAAGTAAACTAACTATGTCATAAGTAAACTAACTACAAAAAAAATCCCTGGACCAGATGACTTTATAGCAGAATTCTTCAACACATACAAGGAGGAGGTGATACCAATCCTACTGAAAGTATTCCAGGCAATTGAGAAAGATGGCACTCTCCCCTAATCTTTTTACAAAGCTAATATCACATTGATACCCAAACCAGGTAAAGATTCAACGAAGAAAGAGAACCAAAGGCCAATATCCTTGATAAACATAGATGCTAAAATTCTCAACAAGATCCTAGCAAACAGAATTCAACAACACATCTCAAAAATCAGCCACCACGACCAAGTAGGCTTCACTCCTAGGATACAGGACTGGTTCAACTTTCGTAAGACCATAAACACAATTAAATACATCAACAGATGTAAAAACCAAAACCACATGATTATTTCATTAGATGCAGGAAAGTCTTTTGATAAAATCCAGCTCCCTTCTTGATAAAAACCCTTGAATATCTAGGCATAGATGGAACATACCTCATATAGTAAGAGCCATCTACGAGAAACCCATAGCCAGCATACTGCTAAACAGAAATTTGAACCGTTTGCCCTGAAAACTGGAACAAGGCAAAGACTTCTACTTTTCAACATAGTTTTGGAAGTCCCAGCTAGAGCAAACAGACAAGATAAGGAGATCAGGGGTATCCAAATAGGAAAAGAGAAAGTCAAATTATCCCTCTTTGTAGATGACATGAAGCTATACCTCAAAAACCCAAGAGAATCTGTCAAAAAACTCTTTGCATTGATAAAGAACTTTGGCAGAGTCTCAGGGTATAAAGTAAATGTGCAAAAGGCAATTGCATTTCTATGCACCAATAATAAACAAACAAAAACCCAAATAAAAAGCACAATTCCATTCACAACAGTCACACACACACAAAAAGAAATACCTTGGCATCTTCCTAACCAGAGACGTGAAAGACCTTTACAATGAAAACCACAAAACACTGCTCAAAGAAATCAAATATGACAGAAACAAGTGGAAAAATATTTCATGCTCATGGATTGGAAGAATCAACATTGTTAAGCTGTCCATTCTACCCAAGGCAATTTACAGATTTAACGCAATACCCATCAAATTACCAGCAACATTCTTTTCAGACCTAGAAAAAACAATACAGGAATTCATATGGAAACATAAATGACCATGAATAGCCAAAACAATCCTCAGCAAAAAACAAAAAACAAAACAACAAAGCAAGAAGTATCACATTCCCAGACTTTAAACTTTATTATAAAGCTACAATAATCAAAACAGTCTGGTATTGGTACAAGAACAGGCATATAGACCAATGGAGAAGAATAGAGATTCCAGAAGCAAAAACCTCAATTTCTCAACCAATTCATTTTTGACAAAGCCTCCACCACCAACCACTGGGGAGAGGAGAACCTATTCAGTAAATGGTGCTGGAGAAACTGGCTGACCACATGCAGAAGATTAAAACAAGACCTCTACCTGTCGCCATACACAAAAATCTAAAAGGATCAAAGACCTAAATGTAAAACTTCAAACTATAAGTATATTAGAAAATGCAGGAGACACCCTTATGGAAATTGGAACTGGCAACCAATTCCTGATCAAAATCCCAAGAGCCTATGCCATAAGAGATAAGATAGACAAGTGGGACCTCATCAAACTAACAAGTTTTTGCAAAGCCAAAGAAAACATCAAGAGAGCAGGGAGACAGCCCACAGACTGTGAAAAAATATTTGTCAACTGTATGTCTGACAAAGGCCTAACACTTAGAATCCTCAAGGAACTTAAATGTGCTGAAAAGAAAGAAACAAGCAGCCCCATTACAAAGTGGGCAAAAGGTATGAACAGACACTTCTCAAAAGAAGACATATGAGCGCCCAACAGATACATGAAAAAATGCTCTGCCTCACTAGCCGTCAAAGAAATACAAATTAAAACCACACTGAGATACCACCTAACTCCAGTCAGAATGGCCATCACCAATAACTCAAAAAACAACAGATGCTGGAGAGGATGCGGTGAAAACAGAACACGTCTACACTGTTTTTGGGAATGTAAACTAGTGCAGCTTCTGTGGAAAACAGTGTAACGATTTCTAAAAGATCTAAAATCGACCTTCCATATGATCCTGCAATCCCCCTACTGGGAATATACCTGGAAGAACTCAAATTACTCAATTCAAAGATATCTGCACACATATGTTTATTGCTGCATTGCTCACAGTAGCCAGAACATGGAACCAACCATGCTGTCCATCAAAAGAGGACTAGGTTTAAAAAACGTGGTACATATACCTGATGGAATATTATGCAACCATAAAGAAGGACAAAATCATGTACTTCACAGCAACCTGGTTGGACTTAGAGTCTATAATACTGAGTGATGTCTCATGGAAACAAAGATCTGAGTATCACGTGTTCTCACTAATAAGCAGACCTTGAACAATTAATACTATAAGAAAAGGATTGGCTGTAGCAGGAAACTTCTGGGGGGAGGGGAAGAGGTGGGATTGGCAGTAATGGGAATCTGCTGGTGGAGGGGGGCACACTTCATCAACAACGGTACCTGCATAATGAACATTTGTATACCTAACCCTGAATGGTACCCCACATCTTAAAAAAAAAGTAGTAATAAAAAAGTCTTCCAAAAAGAAAAATCCCAGGATGAGGTGGCTTCATAAGTAAATTCTACAAAGCATCTAATAAAAATATCATAAATTCTTCTCAAGCTCTTCAAAAATGTTGATGAGGAAGGAATATGTCTAATTATGAGACGAGTATTTCCCTCATACGTCAGTGTGTTCAGGACCCCAAGAAAGTCTAACTA
>CAUYQG010236716.1:0-28539 GCA_963574415.1 Tarsius wallacei | reverse complement strand
ACCCAGTTCACCACTAGCCAGTTCACCACTCAAATCTGGCCTGTGTCTCTTTTACAAGCTTGTTTATCCCATTTCGGTGTTGTTACCTTGAATCGCCATAGGTGGTGCTATCTCGCCACTCCAGATGGTCTTTATCTCAGCTGCTTGCCCCAAAGGGGATGGAGCCGGACATCCCGGAGATGGGAGCTTGCCTCAGGGCACACAGGAGGAGACCCACAGCCTGGCAGGACATCACAGTGGCAGTAGAGACTGCAGTGATCTCAGCAGATCTTGCTTGCAGGGGCTCAAGTTCTGAAGTCATGGATCGCCTCAAGCACGGGTGGCACGATGTGTAATGGCTGCCATGGAGGTGGTGGCAGCTGGCTGCTGCTCTGTCTGCAGCTTCTTCTACTTCCTTTTTATCATAAATTCAATCTTTATGCAATTTCTTTCTGCTTGCATCTTATTAGATGCAGTTCAAAGTAGCCATACAGCTTCTTCAATATTTCACTTAGAAATTTTTGCCACCAGATATTTTATTCTGCCGTCTATGTAGGCCTTGGCCATGGACACAAATCAGCCAGGTTCTGCATGGTTTTATGGTAAGGATTGCCTTTGCTCCAGTTTCCAATACATAGATGTTCATGTCTCAGACCTTATCAGAATGGCCTTTACTGCCCATATTTCTACAGCATTCTGATCATGACCACTCCAGTGACCCTGAGAAGGTCTCGACCCTCCCAACAGCCATTGTCTTCTTGCTTTCAACAGAATTGTCCTTATGTTCCCTCTACAGCATTCTAGGCATTTTGTATCATATTCCTCCAAGTTCTTCCAGCCTTTACCCATTTCCTAGTTTCAAAGCCATTTCCACATTCTCAGATATTTCTTATAGCAATGGCCCCACTTCTTGGTACTCATTTTCTGTCTTACAGTTTTAGAGGCTAACAAATCTGAGTTCAAGGGGCCTGTATCTGGTAAGGGACTTCTTACTGTGTCATCTCATGTCAAAAGAGCAAGAGAACATGAGAGCGATAGAGAGGGATGGAGGGAGCAAGGGAGGGAGAGAGAGATAAATAGAGAGAGAAAAACACAGAGAGACTGTGACAGAGAAAGACAAGACAGAGAGAGAGAGAGAGAGAGAGAGAGAGAGAGAGAGAGAAAGAAACAGACACACAGGAGCAGTGACAAAGAAAGACAAGACAGAGAGAGAGAGAAACAGAGACAGAGAGAGAGAGAAGGGAAGGAGACTCAACTTACCATCAGGAACCCACTCCCACAATAATTAACCTACTTCCTCAATGACAGTATTAATCTATTCATAAAGGCAGACCTGGGCAACCCTCTCGGGTCCCCTCCCACTGTGGGAGCTTTTCTATCCTCTTAATAAGTCCTGCTTTCAAAAAAAAAAAAAAAGAGAGACCCCATATGATGTAATCACCTCTTAAAGTTATTATTTCCCAACCCTGTTGCATTGAGGATTAAGTTTCCAAAACATGAACTTTAGGGGAAACATTTAAACCATAGCAACAATAATCAAGTAGCTGATAATAAAGATTTCTGCTAGTGGAATTATTCTGATAGTAGCTGCAGTTCTATTATGATATTTAGTGCTCCCTCTTGCCTCCTGCCACACAAAGTTCCCATCTTCTGAGTGAACTCAGGGAACCAAGTTGGATGGTAGCAGTTCTCACAGTCATTCCTGACCCAAACTTCAGAGTCCGTCAGATATGCCAGGGCTCCCCTGATGGATGTATTTCTCATGGCCTTGGTGAAGAAGCATCCCTGGGACTTAGCCAGGGGATGAGTCAGAGGTCTTCCATCATCAGTTAATTCTAGCATTCCAGTCTTGCTAAACCTTTGCATCTTACTAGGGACAGTCTGACATTTCAGCTTCATTTAGCGCCAGTCACTTTTGGGAATAGATTTCAGCCAACCCAGCCCCGTCATACTGGACCCAAAATCTCTACTTAGCACATTTATATAAAAATTTGCCTTATTTAATGATTGATTCTCTTCTGACTGGAATGTGAGCTCAGTGAGGGAAGGAATTATTTTTTTTTTCACTTCTCTAGGGTCACTAATGTCTAGGAGAATATTCACTGTAGGACATTATCAGGATGGCCAGTGTATATTTGTCAAATGACTTTTTAAAAATTTGTTCATTACATAGATGTTTATTGAATATAGTGCTCAAGAATAACAGCAAGTGATAGAGCTTTAGGAATGAAAGGTGTCTGAGTGGTCAAGAAACAAGTAGCCAATCCTGAGACAGTGAGAGCAGAGGGAGTAGGGATGTAGTAGACGAAATTTTGAAGTGGACAATAGCTACATTTTGTAGAGTGTGGGAGGCCACAGTGTGAGGACTTTGTCTATCATTCCAAACGCAACAGGTAGCCCCAAGAGTGTTTTAAGCCAGGGAGTGACAGGACTTCAGTTTTTAAAGTTTACAGTGACTATTGCTGGAGAGTAGGATTGGTAAGGCAAACTGGGCTGTGGGATTTTCGTTAGAAGGCCAATTTTCATTGCTTTAGAGAAGGGAAAGTGCATCCTTTCCTGAGGCATGGTGGCGGGTGGCAGCCCTGGCCACCTGCTGTTGTCACTGGGGCGTGATAGCACCTAGTGCTGTGGATGTGCCTGGGGTCAGAGGCTGCAGCGCAAGCCCTCACTCCTGCATGGCAGGGTTGAGAGCAGATCATGATAAAGCCATGCATATGGATGCCAGTGGTGCAGTACATTTTTACCCAGTGCAGTGCCTGTTGCAGACTCTACCATATTTTTCCACAGAAAACTCTTATACTGTTTTTACTAATCAAGTTGTTTCTATGTGTACACTTCAGAAAGAAAAGTGTAATTTGTAACATTTTATATTTTAATATAAATAAGCAGCACAGATGTAGTCTATGGATAATTCTAAAGAAGAAGCCATTAAATTGCTATTTTAATTTTCAATCTATGTGTTTTATATAATAGATTATATTATTTAAATCATTCTCTATAAAAGCATGATGAACAGCTAGTATATGAAGTCATATGTATTTAATAGTATGCTTTACACTGTAAGGAATTTTTATTACATTTGATTTTATTTAACTGTGCCCTTTATTTTTGTCATTTTTTATTCCAAGTACCGAGATACGAATATGCAGGGAGTTGTCTATGAATTGAACAGCTATATAGAGCAGCGGTTGGACACAGGGGGAGACAACCAGCTACTCCTCTATGAATTGAGTAGCATCATTAAAATAGGTAAGAAACATTCTGTTCTCCTCTTAGAAAAATTAGATCAAGATTCTTTTGCAAAGAGTGGCAAAAATAATTTTCTTACTGCGAAGCAGATGAAAGTCATTTGTTTACTTCTATTGCTGGACTAAGTTTGAAGTGAAACTATTTTATTATGAAAGGACCAGAATGAGTCAAATATGAAAATTTTTAAATTATCTAGTCCCAAATAAATATCTGCCCAAGTATACATGGAATATACTGTGCCTTTTAATTAACACCCAGTTTTTTTTGAAAGTATAGTTTTATTGAATTAAATCACATCTTTATAAAGGAAATAATTAATTTTTAAGAGAGAATAAACATTTTAAATTTATGTGGGTAGATGACAATTTTAAATACTTTGTAAAAAATGGTTTATAATGTGAATATAATGGGGGAAGTTACATCAGAAAAGTATTTTTTAGGATGCACTTTTTTAGGACATAATTTTTTTTAGGATACCTACTATAGCAGTTGTATTTTTTTTTTCAAATAAAAATACTCATGATGCAATGATAGTGATAACATTTATTATATACTTAACTATATGCTAGGCACTTTTCTGTGCATATTACCTATATTAACTCACTTATTCTTGTTACAACCTCTTGAGGTAGTTTCTATTATTATGACCATTTTACTGATGAGGAAACTGTGGAACAGAGAGGTTAAATATCTACCCTAAGACACCCAGGTAAACAGGAGTTAAGCAGGGGTTTAAGTTCAGGCAATTGCTTCAAGACTTATACTATTAATTGCTGTGGCAGTTGCCTTCAGGTGACCTTGAAGTAATTTTTGGTAAGTTAAGTTATGTTCACTTTGGTAATGATGTATAGATATATATATTATCCTTTTGGTTGATACATATTATTGTTTTTCAACATTATGAATATCACTCTGGTTTCTTTAATACTTTAAAAATTAAACACAACACTCAAATTTTAAAAATATTCTCCAATAATTTTGAATGTTTAAAGTTTGACAAACATATTATGACATAGTATATTACTACTATAGGCATTTGAATATATCACTTCTCAAACTTTATGATCACTGATGAAAAATATAGAAGCTATTCTAGTTGTCTTATTGAGTAAAGCCATTAATTGTTTTGCTCTATTTATTGAATGACCATTGATTATGTTAACAAGTTAATTCAAAAGGTTCATATCTGAGTCTCACCATAGATATTTCATGTATGTTATACTCTTCCATTGAGATTAGCTTCTTCCTTTTTTATTACTTTGGCAGCCACAAAAGCTGATGGATTTGCACTGTATTTCCTTGGAGAGTGCAATAATGTAAGTATCTAAATTTAGATTTTGGTGCTCTAGATAAGAAAATACCATAAACTCTTTAAGAAAAAAAGACTTTGTTCAAACAACTTAACAGACATTTGATAATTAGATACCTTAATTTAAACTTATTTTTAAATTTTGTTTCTATATGTAGCTATTACCAGTCAAGAACTTTACTGACATGGCAACATTTAGGCATAAACTTTTGTAACTTGTTTTTTGTTTGCTTTGGTCTTTGGTATCTTGCATTATAAATGATATTTCTAGATTTAGTGTTTTGGACAAAAGTTATTTCAGCACTGTTGACTGGGGTGTTTTAGATAAGAGCCTATGCCCTTTCTACATATGATCTACAGTAGAATAAAACAAGAACAAAAGTTTAACATTTCAGGTTGGTATGATTTTTAAGGTTTTTATAGATATGTCTAAAATTCCTAGGTGGAATTACTATATCTGGATCCCTGAACTGCCCTGTCCATGACTGGGCCCTCAGGGCATGAGGTTCTCTGCTGTTACCTCTCCAGTCTCCGCCCACAGACTGGGTCCTGCATTTCAGGTCTAATTTGCTTTGAGCAGAGACCATTGTCAAATGCAACACATACAGGCACCTTCAAAACTATTTCAAAATGTTCAGTTAGTGACTTTTTGAACTTTGTTGTGCTGTTAAAAACACATACATAATGTATTTTAGCATAATCGGAGCCAATAATTATTTATATTCACAGCTCAAATTTATAAAATCCTCTTATAAATTTATTGGGCAAACTTTTAGTGTTTATTTCTTATATGTTAGGCTTTGCTATTTGAGATTTGGGATGTATTTTTGCAGCATTATGACTATATTCTTGAGTAATCAAAATCTGTACTATTTACATTATATAAAGTGTTAATAGGAATAGAGATGTAAACATTCTGAAATTTGTAATACTACCCTTGAATTATACAGTTATGGAAAATGTGAGAGTAGTTGCAAAAAAATATATTTATTGGCTGACTTAATTAACTCAGAACTGATTTTCATTTTCACAGCAATTGTTTTCTCTGGTATTATAATAAGTGACTTATGAAGGGGGACCCCCCAAAACTGGAATTTATTTATGAAAAAATTGTATATGTATCCTTACATGTTAAACTTCAGTCACCTTTAAAGTGCTATCCATTTGATGTAATGCACTTGTCAAGACGCTTTTTCCATTGCTCAAAACGTTTTCTGAACTCATTCATTTTGATGCCTTTTAGTGCTTCTGCTGTTTTTTGTTTCACCTCTTCCACATCAGCAAAATGCTTCCCTTTGAGGATGTTTTTCATGTGGGGAAACTACAACAGCAAAAAAGTAATTTAGTGTGAGATCAGGTGAATAGGGAGGATGTGGCATGGGGATCATGCCATTTTTGGTCAAAAACTCCTGAATACTCAGTGCGGTGTGGGCAGATGTGCTCATAAATCACCCAGCATGAAATAGGCAAAAGCACTGAAAGAATCTAAAAAAAAAAAAAATTATTGAAGCCAAACACAGCCTCTCACAACGCTAGTTGGTACAATGATGCCAATGGGTTCCTAGAACACTTACCTAGCAGGGGAAGCCTGTACTACAAGGGACCTGCCTTCCAAAAGATAATTACAGTTTTTGTGGGGCCCCCTCTCATATGTTTGGTACCTTGCAAGAGTAAAAGCTCATTTAGGGCAAGGAACTTTTCTTACTCATTTTTGGACCTCCCTAGCACCTCTCCACATTTCTTGCATATAAACAGTCAGACAAGACTTTTTATTAAATTGCATTATTCTGATATTCCTACCACTTCGAAATACTTGAAACTATTTCAGACACTGGTAGTATTTTTAATTGACTAAGCTACTAAAATAGCAAATGGATATTACCTTTCTCCTGTTATTTCTAAATGTTGGAGGCTTTTATTAAAAATTAAGAATTCCTTTTAGAAAATCATGATAGTTTGCCGTTATTTTTACAACTGGCTGATATGTGCATGAGCTCAGTGTGACTATGGTGATAGTCCACTTTACAGTACTCCTGAGATCACCTCCAAAAGACCCCAGGGTTGGCCGGGGCAGCTGTGCTTGCACCCAGATTGTCTCCCTGGGATCTCAGTTATCCAGATCAGGGATGGATACGTGACCCAAGCTGAACCCCACCAGATTCTCTGGTTTAACCTGGATCTTGGATTCAGCGATTCTAGCTGTTCACTTGAACAAAAGCGATGGACATCCTGACACTGAGGCTGCCACCCACAGGTGGCCCTCTTCTGCTCTGGATAAGGGAGGTGGGAGAGCTGGTCTGTAGAGAGAGACAAGGCACCCCACAACTGGAATGCATGGCAGACCCAAATGCTGACATCAGAGAACTGAAGTTTAGGGTCCCATACCCAAGTTCTATGGTTTCTTTTCTTTTTTTTCTTTATTATTTGATGACTTCTTTATACATTACCCTCAAAGAAGTAGCTTCTTCACACATGATTCAGAATAAACTGTTCTATTTACAGTATCTAAACTGTAGTTCTTTGTATATCAATTTTAATTTTATCCCTTTTGCTTGCCTTTCACTTTTGTGACTAACTACATGGCTGGTATTACATACGCTCTGGCTCCTCCCTCTGAACTCTGAGGTCAGCTAGTTTACTCTCTGTGGCTCTTTCTAGCTATATTCATTCCTTTCTCCTCCTTTCTTTCCCATGTCTCAGGGATAGAATCTCTTGCTCCCCATAATATCATAGAAACAGCAGTATACACAGAACAATTGTAGCTTTCTCTGACCTTCCAATTCAGATTTGCACTGTATTTTACTTTCTTAATATTATGGGCTTCTCCTTCGTGCAACTTAGCTGAGCCTGTAATTATATGTTTGTCTGTGATTTGTGTTATTATTTATCTGACTCTCTCACTAGAATATAAGCTTCATGAAGGCAGAGACTTTCACTCCTAAAGATCTACTACTTGCTGTTATTCTTGGGCACTATACTCAGTAAACATTATGGATTGAACAAATAAAAAAAAAATCATTCAACAGATATGCACTGACCATCCTGACAATGTCCTACAGATAATTTGGGGGATAATTACCATGTTTTGTTTTACCCTCAGGCATGCCAGGCAGGTAACCAGGCACTGATGTTTTCCTGAGCTCAGAAATTCCTATGGGTAGGAAGAAGACATTGCCCAAATCTTAAGCTCACTGAAGCGTTTCTTTAGATGTACCTACATAATGACCACTTTCTTTGTTCTTCATTTCTTCTTGCGTCTCAGGTCTTCCATTTGGGATTATTTTCCTTCCATCTGAAATACATCCCATAGAATTAGTGAGAGCCTGCTGATGGGAAGTGATCTCAGTTTTTGTTTGTTTGATTATATCTTAATTTTACTCACTTTGCTGAAGTATTTTTTGGTAGACAAAGAATTCAGGTTTATAAATATTACCTCTCTGAATATCAACTAAAATAAAGACACCATTTGTTTCTATTTCAAGTTATCTCAGTTTTCATTACAGTTTTTTATTCCCTGGGCATTTTTCCAAGCTTACTTTTTTATTTCTTGAAATAGATTAACTATACTTCTTTTATTTCTTTCTGAATGTGCAATTTCTTGGGTTTTGCTTTGTCACCTCTCACAGGTGGTGACTTGCTTGCTTTTATGTTTCATGGCTTTCTTTCTTTTCAGTGAATTCTGTTTTCCCTTGGGCCTTTTAAATGAATGACCTCAAGGCTCCTTTTTGAGTTCTCTTCCACCTTCCTTCTCAGAGATGGAAGTGCTTTTGTTTTTTCTAGTCACCTAAGGTACTGCCAATCCCAGAACCATGTAAACTAAATTACCTGGTTGAATTGTTTGTGTGTGTGTGTGTGTGTGTGTGTGTGTGTGTGTGTGTGTGACTACAGAGTGGTATGGATGCAAGTCTCAGATCCGTAGGATGCACAATTATGATTTCTTAGGAAAGAGAATTTCCTTTTCCCTCCAGTATTAATTTCAAACTATTCTGCTTTCCTTGCATTCTCTTTGCAGGGTAAGAGAATTTGTCATTCAGCCTAAGATGAAGTATAGCCCCTTGTCTGTCCCAGTGCTATGAAAGGGTCTCCACTGAGATTTTCCTTCTAGAAAGGTCCCAGGGTTCAGCTCTTGTCTCCTGCTCACAGCACGCTTTCCTGAGGGATACCATATACCTAGGCTGTGGTTGGTTCCCTTGAGAATAGCAGCTGTGGGATTTGGTCACCTCACTGGCTTCCTTTATTTACTTCCTTTGAGATTTCTGTGGAGTTTTTCCATTTTTCTCAGCTCAGTGATGCATTATAAAAGACTTATAAAGATTTATAAAGTATAAAAATTTATAAAGTATGTTTTATGCAGTCTTCAAGTAATTTAAATTTTTTAAAAAGTTTCAGTCAAATTATCTAATCTGCTGTTTACTTGTAATAGAAGATGTACTTCTAATGTAAGCTAACTATGATAAATAAATCTTATTTTGCACAGATAAGCAGATATATGTACTTTTAAAAATTTCTTCTTTTGTATATGAAAGCATATTATAGATAATTATCAATCTTTAAAAAATTGTCTCTGGATTTGAAATAATAGGTAGGTCTTTCTTAAATAACTCAACTTTCAATACACAAATTATATGCATTAGTGATACAATTATAATAATGAAACCCAAAAAGACTGAGATAAAATTTTCAGCCTATATCAATGAATACTAGGGGTAAGTAAAATATGGGAGAATTATAGCATTCTTGTACTTGTATAAGCATTATTTTTTCTCATAAATGAGTCAGTAAAAATAACTTAATTTCCGAAATTGATGTAATGAGAAATATAATTTAAATATGTCAAAAGTTCACTATTAAAAGTAAAAAATCCATGTCTGTACTACTAGAGAGGAAAAATAATATAAAGAAAACATAGAAAGTTAAGCAGAAGATAGAAAATGAGCTAAATGGTAAAAATTATTAAAGATAAAACAAAATATGATTGTAGAGATTATTATATAATTTATATAAAATTTTAAGTAAAGTAGACTCAGTTGTTAAGAGATAGAAAAAAAGCCCCTTTTAAATAAGGTTAAAAAAACAACAAAAAACAGTCTTCTATTTCAGTAAAATGCAACCAGGAGGAGAGCAGGTGCCACTAACATCAATAACAAAGTTTAAATCAAGGAATAAAAGTATCAAATTGGGAAAGAAGGTCACTTTTTATCTGTGGAGGATTTAGTCTGCAAGGGAGGTGGAGTAGTAATGAAGTTTACACAATAGATATTTGGTGCTTTGAAATTTCTAAAGAAATGAACAGAAATACAATGGTATGTTTAGTTATTGATAGATAAAAAATATAGATGAGGTTAGTAATATTACTTCTATGTATTGTGTTTGTGTGTGTGTATGTGTGTGTGTGTGTGTGTGTGTGTGTGTGTGTGTGTATAAAACTCAAGTATATTATTTTAAGATTTACCAACTTGGGAGGCCCTTTCTCTTCTGGGATAGACCCTAGCTTGTATGCATTTAACTACTATTTACAAATTATTAGGATTCCCATAATAGCAAAAACAAAGGAAATTAGACTTTGTAGATTAACCATAAACAAAATGTCAATTATCCTGGCATAAAGAAAAATTTCAAATATACTTAATGGAATATTTAGAGAATAATGTTTATGAAAATGAATTACAGTGTTGCTAAACCTTTGAACAAGGTTGCCCACAACTGACAAATCACATCCTTAGCGTGTTAAATATTTTATATGTACTTTTGAAGCATTAACAAATACAATAAATAAGTTATTTCATTAATTCAACCCATTTTATTGGGCACTGTCACAGGGCAGGCACTGTTCTAGACACTGGAGATACTATAGTGAGGTAGACATTATGGTGACTTCAAAATCTCTGTCTTTTGGAGATTTAATCTATGAAGGGAAAAAAAGGAAATTTGTGTGAGTGAGGATATTTAAAGATAATACAGATAAATCAACCACCAAATTTAAAGGAGATAAACATAACTATATATGTTTAATAATTTAAAAGGAAGTAAGCAACAGATATAGTGAAAATGAAAAATTATGAGGGAATATTTATACTAATAAATATGAAACATTAGACACAATGGAAAGTTGTCAAGGAATATATAAATTAATCCATTTAATGCAAATGATAATAGAAAACCTGACATGGAAAGTTTTCAAGGAAAAATACAAATGAACCCATTTAGTGCAAATGATGAAAACAAAAATAACAGTCCAGTACCGAAGGAACAAATTGGAAACCATGTTAAAGTATGAACCAGTAGAATATTTTTTAGCAAACTATCTGAGCACTGGCCATGGCCAGGCACCAGGCAAAGCCTGGGCCTCAGTGAACAATCACAGAGGCGGAGCCCTATATCTACACTGTTCATTTGCTACTGGGGCAGTCCTTTAGGCAGGACAATTCCTGCACTAAGTTCCCTGTTTCAGAACTTGGGGAAAGACGAAAAATGCCCCAGTAAGTAGTTTACCGTTGGAAGCCTTTTGGTTCTAGAGTTGGATTGTGTGAGTTTTGTTTCAACATTTAATGATTGTTTGACTTCACCACGATTCTGAAACTTTCTAAATTGTAATTTAGCCTCCACTGGTTAAATGTTACATCAGAAATGCTGTTCATTCAACAAATCTTTTTAAACACCTGGTAAGTACCAAAAAATGGTACAAAATTGCTGAGCACTCTTAAAAACAAAAAATAATTCCTTACATCAAATAATATACAGACAGTGGGAGAGACAGATCAACAGTTAGTTATGGGCATGGTCTCAAGTGCTAACAGAGAGGAACCCATGCTGTGGGGTCATAAATTAGATCAGACTAGATCACGGAGAAACAGATTGGATGATGAGCTAATATTTGAGTGGGGATTTAAAGACCTATCACCTAGAAGATGAAAAGAGAAATAAAGGACTTCTTTTAAGCAGAAGAAGCAATGTGTGAGAAATCTGGAGCTAGCAAAGGGCACAATATGTATTGTATCCTGACCCATAGCAATGTCTGACCTATACAAGGAACTCTTGAGATGCTGGGCAAAAATAATCTTTCCATGATTAAATTTTGCTTAAATCAACTTTTAATGTTTTGCAACTATATTTAGTCATATATTCCTATTGACGTATAACATACTTCATAATATTATCATTATGGTTTTTCTAGTGTTTTCTGTAAGAGTTGCTTGTAAAAGCTGGTACTTTAATTATACTTTAAAAATGTTAATTAAAAAATAAGTTATTGATAATTTTTTATATATTGGTTATTTTTAAAATAATCTTTCCATAAATACAGGTTTTGTAAGTTAGCTTAGTTAAGCAGTTGTCTGTTATTTTGATTTTATTTGTAACATGAGCAACTAGATAGCTATAGAATCCCTAGATTCAAAAAATGTTAAAGCTAAAAGACGCGCTTTAAAAGTCTCTAATCTTAATTAGTGCTAATGATGAGGTAACAAAGTTCTAGTATGTTTAGAGGACTGTCCAAGTGTGCCCAGGTAGTCAGAAAGCAAAGCTTTTACTGATGTCTGATTCCACAAGCTCCCTTTTCAGTTTTTGTGCTTTCTACAAAGAATAGCAGCAATGTGCTTTCTACCTTAATACACTGTCTCTTTGAAGGGCTTAGATTTTTTTCCCCCTTGTTATTGCTTGATTTTTTTATTGCCCATGAACTGGGAAGAATACCTTTCAGGTTTGCTTCTTGGGTACACATTGGGAAAATCGGAAGAGCAGAAGCATCTGATTTTTAGCTTTGATATGTATAGCTTTCACAGTCACCAGAAATATTGCATTCTTTGTATTTATAGTCAGTAGTTTGGCTTTTTTCATTTTGCATAATGAACTTTAGAAGATTTATTTTTAAGAATTATTCAAAGTTAGTCATATACATTTCAAGTTTCAGGTGAATGGGGGAGCTCACGCCCATGTACATGGATATAAATTTGTTTACTCTGCTGTGCCATCTAGTGTCTCATAAGGATAATAACCTGTTAGTAAACTTAAATAGATTTGTTCCTCTTAAAAAATATTTCGAAAATTTAGCTGGTTTTGGGTTGAAGTCTTAACATTAAAATGAAGTTTGTTGAATAAGGTAATCTTTGAGTTGTGTATGGAAATAAAGATGAGAACACGTGTTTACCAAATAAACTTATCTATTTGGTTGACATCACTAAATGAGGTTTTCCTAAACTTATCTATTTGGTTGACATCCTAAATGAGGTTTTATAAATTGTATTAGTCTATTCTCTTGTTTATTGCCATCAAATCTATTTACTTCTTCAAACTTGCTTTTTGATAATTTAAGTTCTTTCAAAATTTCTTCATTGAACTATGAACTACTGATATCAATCTTTTCTAGATTAAATCATTTAACTTTAGAAATATATACAAAAATGTGCTACTACCACAAAAATATTGGCTAGTTTATAATGAGTTTTTCTAAGAAATTGAAAACGTGAATTCCTCCCCTAGGAATTCCTGGCCTCTGAGTGGATTTCCTGCTCCTTGGGCGGTCTCATCTATACTAGTCGGGAGGAGGAGGGGCTAGTTACGTCACCTGTGGAGCTCTCAGAGGCTAAAGAGGAGCCCCGGTAGCCATTTGCCAAGTCGATGCCGTAAAAAGCAGTTACTTTCTTCTGGAAAGAATAGAGTTGGTGGAGCCTTGAAGCTTTGAATCTTTTCCTTTTTTCTAACTGCAGTTTTTAATCTCTAGCCTCTAAAAAAGTGCTAATAAAAGTTTTCATAGATTTAGACAGTATTTGAGCAGGAATTAATTTTAGAGACTCAATTCAACGCTGGATGTTATAGATGCATTAGAGATTATAAATATATATATATATATATATATGAGACTTAATGCTTTTAAAAATAATGTCTGGTGATGTTTTCTTTCTTTTTTTTTTTTTGGTTGGAGTCTCACTCTGTCACCCAGACTGGAGTGCAGTGGCCGCTCCCGGCCACCGCAGCCTCGACCTGCTGGGCTCCAGCAATCCTTCCTCCTCGGCCTTCCAAGTAGTCGGAACTACAGGCGCGTGCTACCAAGCCCGGCTAATCTTTTGATTTATTGTAGAGATGAGATCTCGCCAAGTTGCCCAGGTGGATCTCGAACCCGCGGGCTCAGGCAATCCACTCACCTCCCAAAGCGGGGGGATTACAGGCTGAGCCACCGAGCCCAGCTCTGGTGATGTTTTCATTCTGCCTTCTATGAAAATAGTGGATAAAATATCTAGTATGTCCTTTGCCAGCTCCAGATTTCTCACACATTGCTTCCTCTGCTTAAGAGAAGTCCTTTATATCCCTTCTCATCTACTAGGTGAGAGGTCTCCAAATCCCCACTCAAATATTAACTCATCATCCAATCTGTTTTTATATGATCCAGCCCGATCAAATTCATGATCCCAGAGTATGGGTTTTGTTATCTTATTAATCTGATTATCACAGTTAAATCTTTACATCAAAATTATAGTGATTGGTTTCGAAAAATAAAGTCCCTATTTCCTGTGTAAATTTTTTAGAACTTATTTTTACCCATCATTTATTAGTGATCTGTTAATACATTAATGCAGATACTTAGCCAATGAAAAAATGCAATGTATATATCTTATAAAATAAATTATGATTATTTTGAAACATTAAGAACCAAGACGAGTTCTTGCTTTGCCAAATCACAAAATATATTGCAAACTTACAGTAATTGTAAACAGGTGGCACACAAATAAACCTAATGATACACGATTGAGAGTACAGAAACAGAACTAAGTCTCCTTCAAGGATTTGGTGTATGGTAAGTGTGCCAGTTTAATCAGTGGAAAAAAGATAACTATTCAATACCTGGTTGTCTATTTGACAATTTCTGTGGAATAAAGTAGACTGAATCATCTTTTCCCTATCCCTAAATATGTATGAAAGTCAGCCTCTAATTCAGAGGCCCCTTATTTACTTTTTATATCTGTGACAATAGCTACATATCAATGAATTCAACTACAAAAGTCATCTAAACAATTCTCTCACAGCACGTGATTCAAACCAGTGCTCTGTCCTCAATTAGAAATGGGTGTTATGAAGGGATCATAACAAAACAGACCGGAAACGACTAATACAGAAGAGGGAAAGTGTAGTAGCTATGAAAATTCCTTAGAAACAAGTGTTAGTTCTGAGGGTGGTCCTCCTTTTCCCTTCTGCCTGGACTTTTGGACTTCACAGTGTTCCATATTTTGTTAGCACTTACCCTCAGCCACCATTAGAAACATTTCTATTTGATAAATATGAACAAACACCATGAACTGATTAGTAAAATGAGTATAAAGTTCCCACTATAAAGTATTATTCATTTTTTAAATAATTTGCTGGTCACATGGAGTAGTTTTTCATATTCTAGCAAGTAATTGAAAGACTTCTAAACCTTCTGGTTTGATCATTGAAAAGCACTTTTTCTCACTTTGTGTTTCTTCTTCTAATTATTTTCAGCAAGTCTAGTAAATGGAATAGCTTTCCACCTGCCTTGGGTGCAGTATTTGTGTATCTGTTTCTTGTGTATCATATAGAATACATTTTTTATAACATTAAATAAATGATCATCCTATAAATAATATAGGAATGAAGAAGATACTCTATCATGATTGAGTAATGAGTATAACGAAAAGCTAAGTATAACTTGAAGGTTAATTAAATTCAGCCTTGAAAAGCCTCTGGCTAAGTCATCTAAAAAAGATGTGCATTGCATATCTTCAAAGAAACAAACAAATGCAGCCAACAACTATGGCAAAAGAAAAATCCAAAGCTACTATTGGAAGCTTGCTCCAGAGATGTCTTGGGATGTTCTTTACAATGTTCTTCTCAGCCAGTCAGTTCAGTTTTAGTTCACTTCTTGCAGTTTTGTCTTTGGTGGAGAAAAGGAACATTTGCTCAGTGTTCTTCTTATGATTTGCTTTCTTATAATTTGAGAAAATCATTGTCAATTATAATTTTTCTTTGGGCTACATATGCCATATCCCTTAACTTTTTTTTTTGCAGTCATCTCTTCTTGTTCTTGAATCCATTTTCTATTCTTCTTTTGGTCTTAAGAAAGGGTGACCTGCTAAATTATGTTTGGACAGTGACAGACACTAAATCTAATGATTGTGTTACTTCTATGCTCTGTCTATATTGGTGTGTAATAGAATTTTAGTAACTTTCAAAACCATCACACTGATTTCTAGTCTTTTTAAAAATGAGTAAGATGAAACTGTTATCATCTTATATGTATGTGATTTATTATCTATAAGTGTATACCTTGTATTTAATCATAATAAGCTTAATTCTTTTTCAAAGACTCACTTAAAATATATTTTTCACATGAGTTGGACTTAATAGAAAATAATACTTAAGCACAATCCTAACTAGGTGAATATATTTGGAACTATAAGTATTTTGAACTTAGCTTCTAATATTTTATAATTGTAGTTTATATAAAGCATCCAAGAATAAGCCAAAGCTTTGCTTTCCTTTTTCCTTCTCCATGTTGAGCCAAGGAGCTCAAGTTTATGGAGTTCATTCTCTTTTAATTGTTACATTTAAAGAAGCAATTCTTGGATTTTACAATGCTTGAAAAACATTTATCTTAGAATTTAATACATACATCTATCTCATCCTCAAAAGTACCTTAGTAACAGCAAGTATTAATAGGAACATATTTAGTTTAAGAGAATTGTCTAATACTTACTACTTCAAAAGGACTTTATTCTTTGTTATACAATTCAAATTAAGATAAAAATAAAGTGAAATCTGCAGAAAATTTACCTGAACCTTAATGTTTTTCAAATTGCGTAGATGATCATGATATAATTATGTCAAAATACTGGGCCAATCTCTAAATTATTTGTTTTGAGTAGCTTTTTTTTACTTAGTAGAAAGTAATTTAAAAGTATGATTGAATTTAATAAATATACTGGATCATATTTTTAATACAGATTTATGTTAAAATAGTTTCAGAGTGTTACACTCCCACCCAGTCATTTGAAAAGGAAAGATCACCCAGATTTGCCAAGATATTTGGGCAGAGGAGCACAAATATTCTTTTAGAGTATTCTGAATCTAAGTTCAGTTTAAGCAATATGAATGAGTCTTCAAAAGACAAATAATGCTCTGAAAAGGAAGTATCTTTAATTAAAATGAAAAACGAAACTAAATCACTTGACTTAAACTGCCAATTGTATCTTCAGATAACATGTCGAGTCTACAGGGATTTGGGGGTCAGTGTTTATTTAGGTCTGGTAGAATCTGGAGCCCAATGATGACAGGATACGTTTTTTTTCCATTTTATTATTTTCTATGTGCCAAAACAGGGGGTTATTTTAATATTTTTTCTGTTCCTGGACATGTATTTAAATTTTACTTCTTATCTGTATTTTATGTGAATTGGAAATGAGAAAGACAGTTTCACCTCAGATATTCTGGTTTGATCATTGAAAAGCACTTTTTCTCACTTTGTGTTTCTTCTTCTAATTGACTCACAGATTTATTGTGCCTATTAAGTAAAATCCAGATGTCTGTTTGTGCTGTGCAAATGTGCAGGGAAGCCTATAAGACATTCTTTTCTTCTTCCTAGAGCCTGTGTGTGTTCACACCTCCTGGAATAAAGGAAGGAAAACCTCGACTCATCCCTGCAGGGCCCATCACTCAGGGCACTACTGTCTCTGCTTATGTGGCCAAGTCCAGAAAAACACTGCTAGTAAAAGACATCCTTGGGGTAAATGACTTTTGACTATTTATGACACTTTTAATCTAATGTATTTATTTGGGAAAGGTGGCATGCTATTTTGATATTCTAATTTAAGCAGTTCATAAAACATAAAGACATTAAAGGAAGAAATAGATCAATAAACGTAACATCAATTTGTATGTTATTTTTTGTACTCAGAAAATCTTGCATACCCACTAAAAGCCAAATTAGAGTAGTTCTTATTTCAACACATGCCAGTATGACTAAACATAGAAACACTGTATGTACTTAATTTAGTACATTTTTGAGTCTGGGTCTCTGTCACCCAGGCTGGAGTACAGTGGGCTGATCATGGCTCAGATCATGATGAGATCATGGCTCACCACAGCCTCAACCTCCTGGGTTGAGGTGATCCTCCTGCTTCAGTCTCCCAAGTAGCTGAGACTACAGGTACTCACTGCCACACCCAGCTAATGTTTTGATTTTTTGTGGAGATGACATATCGCATGTTGCCCAGGCTGGTCTTGAACTTCTGGGCTCAAGCAATTCTCCTTCCTCGGCCTTCCAAAATGCTAGGATTACAGGCATGGGTGACCACACCCAGCCCAGTAAATTAAATGATTACTGTTTTGGGTTTCATATTCTGCTAGGATGCTATTGCCATATGAAAACTACCTGAAATTTTAGTGTGTCATACCACAGCCATGTGTTGTTAGTTCTTAAGAGTCTAAGAACTGGGCCATTCTGCTGATCTGGGCTGCAGTCAGTTGTACTTGCCCAAGAGTCTGAGGTCAGCTGGCCATCAGTTAAGTGCTGGCTGGTCTCTTAAGACCTCAACTCGTCATGGGTCTCTCACCCCCTTCTGTACGTCTAGCCTGGCATGTTACTGTGATGGGAGCAGGAGTCCAAGAGAAGAAGTTGGAAACAAGTGAGTTTTCAAGCCTCTGCTCACATCAAATGTATTACACTCCCACCATTAGCCAGAGCTAACCACCTGGGTAGGCCCAGACTCTGCATCACAGGGAACAAACAAAGGATGTGGATATGGAGTCAAGGCAATGTGGAGCCCTCAGTTCAGTCTTCCACAGTACATGTCATTTTAATGAAATGTCACTACATGGCACATAGACTTTAAAAGTTATGAGGACAAATGAGTATATAAGCATAAATATTTCTGTTGAAAAAGAGCTAAATTGTAGTCATGAAACCTGGTTTTAATTTTGTTTTTTCCATGAATTATCTTTATGACCTTGAATAAATTGGATAACTAATAGGGATGAGGGAGGAAGGAAGGAAGCAAGCAAAACAGAGCAGGCGTTAAAAGCACGTGCTATATAAGTTCTTGTTGGAAAATGTTCTATTGTGTATGCAAGCTTTCAAAAGATCTGTAAATTACAAGTATACGTTTATACATTCTTGATTTATGAAAAGTTCTAATTCATGCCTGATAGCTTCCTACAGCAGACATTCAATAAATAGAATTGGTGCTTGATATTAATTCTATTTTCCTATACTTCCTTTGAATGATTTTGCTAAGCTAGAAAATTATTAAAGTCAAAGAACCAATTTTATTTCTTATGATAATAAATGATAATAATTAGATGATTTAAATACATAATATGTGACTTTGAGATTCAGTAAGAATTACTGTTATTAACATATACTTTTATGTTAGTCTAACCTTAAAATTAAAAGAGAATAATGTTCATGTATAATTTCTTCATATGATGTTTACATTTAGAATAATTTTCACTGTGACATTATACCCATAAAGACCCTAGGACAGTTCTGGAACATAGAAGGTAATAAATGAATGTCAGCACTTATGATTTCTTTTATTATTATATGAAATTAACATGCATCATTCATTCATTAGATTTACACCATTCAAGGATAAACAAACATTAAAGCAATATTGATATATAGGTTCCGTGTTGCTAAAAGTAAGCATTTTCTTAATTCTTAAACAAGATTTATGATGGCTGTCAGAATTTGGTTTTCCTTTGAGAAGTAGTGCATATTATTGATTACAAGTATCATGGCAATCTCTGACAGAAATAAGAATCATAACTTAATGATTATTTCACTGAGTATATATCTTTTCTCCTTTTATTTTTTAGGATGAACGCTTTCCCAGAGGTACTGGGCTGGAATCAGGAACTCGTATCCAGTCTGTTCTTTGCTTACCCATTGTCACTGCCATTGGTGATTTGATTGGCATTCTTGAGCTGTATCGGCACTGGGGTAAAGAAGCCTTCTGTCTCAGTCATCAGGAGGTGAGATCTAAAACATTGCCTGTTAGACTTTTTAGTTGAACCTAGCTCAGTGAAGGTGCTCATTAATATTGCTAAGTGAATACATGGATGAATATTTAAAACCACAGTTTTCTTAACAGTGTTTGCTAACAGTACTAATGATTTCAAAGTGTGGTTTTGTTTTTGTTTAGAGTGCAAACATTAGAAATATAGTTTTTTAAAAAATAAGAATCCAAAACAGCAATGAAATGTATCTCATTCTCTCTGACTTTGGAGAGTTTTCACATTCTGGCTGTCTTTATATCGTCTTAAAAAATGTCTTCTTCCTAGATTGTGTCCTGAAAAAAGGTTCTAGTGTCAAATATATTTGGAAAACAATGAGTTCCAATCTCTGTTCGCTGAACTGGAGTTGCCTTATTGATACTAAAACCACATGCTAAAATGCTGTATATATCACACTCAATGTGAACCCAGTCCCTGCCGTGGCCTAACCTCTGTCCCCTTGTCTGAGTGGACTTGTCTCTTCCTACTCCAGCGTCCCTCCCTCCTTCCAGCCACACTGGACCCTTGGGCAGGCTGGCAGGCTATGGCTTGGGCCTTTCCATGTGTTCTTTCCTCTGCTCGGGGTGCCCTTGCCTTGCCCCCTCACAGCCACCTCTTTCAGGGCTTTCGTCAAGGGCTGCTTCTCTAGGAGGCCTTCCTGAGCAGTTGCATACATCTGCCTGTCTCCTGGCCAGTTTTCCTTTCCCTTACTGCCTCTTCCTCTCTGTAGTGTCGGTCACCATAATATCTTTCTTGTCTTTCTCTCCTGGCAGTACACTGAAGCTGTTCCATTTTTGTTGTTGTTTGCTGTGATGTATCCAGCGCCTAGAATAGTGCCTGGTACTTAACAGGCAGCCAGTAAATACTTGTTCAATGAGTAAATTAAAGAAGTAGAATGGATAGTAATTTTAGATATTCACCAGCTAGTAGATAGACAAGCTGTTCACTTTTTAGAAAGAGTTCATTATTGTAAAGTGGTCACTAGAGGCCTTTTTAATAGTATTGTTGTTAAACTGAAAAATAATGATTTTAAGTTGAAATAATAGTTGCAGCTCTATTAGCAATCAGTTTATCTTTCTTTTTATCCAAAATTAAGATGAACAAGAGAGCATTAAACTCAACTAAATGTAATATAAAAGAGAAATCTTGTAAATACTTGGAGCTTTATGTTTGTCAAAATAGTCAAAAGCTCAGAAAATTCTTCATATACATTTATGCTAGAGTTCTTTGTTGGAATGCCTACATATGACTAATAAAAACTTGTTTCATATGTATGCATTTGTATTTTTTATCTGTTTGTTTATTTGTTTGTTTTAGGTTGCAACAGCAAATCTTGCCTGGGCTTCAGTAGCAATACATCAGGTGCAGGTGAGTCTTTGGGATGCTTTTACAGGAGAAGAGTCACATGGAATGCTGCAATGGGGGCTAGAGTGGAAGTTAATAAGTCACCTAATGCTTTACTTGTGGATACTAGAATATTTTGTTATTTCTAAACATTTTCATTTATTTAATCACTTATGCATATTTACTTGCTCCCTGTCTTAAGTATCTTGTGATATGGTGTGTGTGTGTGTGTGTGTGTGTGTGTGTGTGTGTGTGTGTGTGTATATGCACACATATATAATCTATGCAATAAATAATACATGTCCTGGTATGTGTTTTTCACTGAAAACCTAGGAACAATCTCCTAATGTGAGTTGCATTGATATTTTTATTTTTCCATTATCTAGATTAAATTTACCTCTAAGTGGTATATGAAACTTTACTGCTATCTTTAGGATTCTGTTTATCTTGAAGATATGAGCTAATTTAAAAATTAAAAACTACTTGGAGCTTTCCTAGTAATTAGACTTTAAGCAGGAACATGGTAGTAATATAGCAACTGCTTTGTATCTTCTCATTTTTTGGTGATGGTTTTATTTTTCTAATTCCATTTCAGCAAACTGGTTGAAGGGGAGCTGCATGATAACAAAAAAAACAGAGTTGTAGGATAATAGTATATGAGTAGCAAGAACTTCTTGAATCATCAAGTGTAGGCAAAATATGTGCCCAACTATAATTTTTTAAATGTATGTTGTAAAGAAGTTCTAAAGAGAAACTGGGGTGGATGGCATAGACCTGAATGCTGGCTCTACCACTTGTCATGTCTGGAACCTGAGTAAGGTTCTTAGCCTCATTATGACTCAGCTATAAAATGTGACTTTCAAACTTATAATGTTTTGGTATGGTTCAATGAGATAGTAAGTATAAAGTGCTTACAACAATATTTAGTGCATTAAATACCATGCCAAAAATGTGTGTACATTTTAAGGGATGTTATCTATGTGTTACTTTAAGTTCATTGTAATCGGAAATGTCTGAATGCTGATGGTAACCACTGTGAGCACCTCTTGTAACTGCAGAAGCCAAATGTGACAGTATTCATCTTTTGTTATTGGTATATAGAATATTACAATTTCAATACATTTTTTTTTCTTAAAATGTGTATACATCTTTTTGGCACCCTCTGTATTCAATGTGTGTCACTGTTATTGATATTATTACATTATAAACCAAGTGATTATGTTAGGTCTTTATCAATAAATAGCATAAGTAGTATACTGGAAGCTTTATTCTTAAATTATCAGACATCTCTTATAAATATAGCCATTATTTTATATGGCAGGTATGCAGAGGCCTTGCCAAACAGACGGAATTGAATGACTTTCTACTCGACGTGTCAAAGTAAGTGTTTGTTTCTAGGGGTGTTGTATCTCTTATGGACTAATGGTTTAGGGTAAGTGTAGGCCCGGACAGTGATAGCCTACTGTCTATTACAGTTGACAGCTAAGCATTGATCTTAACTATGCAATTCAAGTAGTCTGGGAGGAATTGTTAATCATATTTTGGACTATAGAGTCGAACCCTCATTTGCGCTCACTCTGTATTTGAAGGATTGCATTTATGTATGTGATTATCTTAAATTTCAATTTGATGTATATTTTCGAAGTAAACTCTCTTAGCACATGTTAAAGATACTAAGTATCTCTAGCTTTGCAGGAGAATACTGGCAGCAGTAGAAAAGAAAATATTCTAGTTTATTTTTTTCCAAATAGTCCTCTTTGGCATTTTCTAACAATGTCAGTACATTAAATAGTATTATAAATATTATTATTTTACATTTCTCAAGCATAGTATCTCAGTTATCATTGTTTAGAAAATGTTCCATTTCACTGAAGCCTGACCTAGAAAAACTCCCTTGGGATGGCAGTGGAAGCAATTACAGCTCTTTATTAAATTCCAAATTTATATTGATTTTACTTGCTACAGGGGAGATGATCTATATATCTGATCCATCAGATTGCTCATTGAAATCTAAAATTGCCCCTGGATGTGGTAACTTTAAGGTCATGTCTTCTTACAAGTTCACTAAAGGAAAAATCTAACTGTTCTCCAGCAATAGCTGTGACGCGCGTTATCTTTCTAGTGGTATTGTGGCAGCACTTAATAATTTACCTATCGAGTATTGTAATCCCCATTAATAATTCATTTTCAGTTTCTAGGCCATGTTATGTTTATTTTTCACAATATTAAATTAGAGAAGTATGGGCCTGAAAAAAACCCTTTGGTTACCTGAGCTCACTATGTAAAGCATTACCTGGCCAGTAGAGCCTACATTGAGTGTTTCTTCACCTTTTCTCTATAATACATGTATGTATCATGTACCTCTAAAACATTTACTTACCATTTATAATAATGAATATATATTTTAATTATATAAAGTCGCTAGGTTTATCATTACTTGTATTCTGATACTTCTCAAATGAGTTACATTACTTTCTCAATACAACTTAATGAAATATTAACTTTCTTCAATTTTTCAATAATTTACACTTTAACCCATATTGATTAAATTTAGCAAATTTAAATATTTTAATTCCAGATTAAAGTTATTAATGAGTGTTAAATGTGGCGGATCCACTTTCATTTCTGCATTCTTTAGTTAAATATAACAAAGCAGTGAGATAATTTACTGAATGCATCCATTGGAATTAGAGTCCTTTAGTAATATCAATGATACATTTTATTTTTCTCTCTAAATAATATTGCATTATTGATAGCTTTTACCAAAGGACAAAGATCAAACAATATAGACTTTGTGTTTTTTACTTAAACGTACATAAAACTAGGAAATGTATTCACAGTTTATTTTTAGTTTTTTTATATTCAAAATTTAATATGTGCTGTGACCTAAATAAGATTACTTACAGGATTTATGTTTCTTTTTTGCAGAACATATTTTGATAACATAGTCGCAATAGATTCTCTACTTGAACACATAATGGTAGGTTGCTTTTTGTTCTGAAAATGATTTTATTGAACCCTTAGGCTCATGGTCCTAATATATGGTGTAACATTTAAATTTATTAGTCACACAAGCTTTTTTGAATATTATGAAAAAGTGATGCTTAGGAATTCATTGTGATCTGTTTGTCACGTTTGTTAACTTTGGGGGAGGAGGTTTGAATAATATTTCAAAGATTTTCTCAGAGTTTTTATTTAATAGAAAGCTGTACTTTGAAATGACATTTACAGTAGTTTCTTTTTTATATCCTTCAAAACACCATTTATGTGTAGTCTATATTACTAGTTCTTCCTGATCTTAAAGCTCATTCTGCATAGTTTTGGTTTTAATTATTCCTCCTTCCGGAGGTCTAATAGGCACTTTGACCTGAAGACCATATAAAGTAGAGTTATAGTCATATTTCCCTTATGCCTTGGGTCTCTAGTGAGACGCCACTAAAGATGTGGCTTCTGGTACTTACAGTGCTGTATGTATATGCATACCCCATGACTTTCTTGGAACCATTTGGGCCCCATTGTGTGCTTTGCAGATGTTCTTTCTTCTTATTATTTTTCTGGTCCGCATCAAAATATAAGTTATCTGCTATATTAAGGGGTTCGTTCATCTACAGGTTTTTTGGTACACACCGATAGATATTTTCTCTAACATAAAAGACAAGTGTAGAGTGTGGTATGTACATTGTCTGGTAGAGACAAAGTTCACTGGGGTAATTAGAAAGTGATATTAGGAGTTATTAACTTCAGTAACTTCAGATTAGTTATTTTGATGGTTTTATCTAGACAAAAATAGGATACTTGATTATGTATTAAATAACTTTTCTCTGATTATGACAACATTTAAAGAATTTGAAAAACAATGACTTTTTGGGAGGGGTTGGAGTCTCAGGCTGGAGTGCAGTGGCACACTCACGGTCACCCCAGCATTGACCTGCTGGGCTCAGGCGATTCTTCTGCCTCAGCCTTCCAAGGAGCCGGAACTATAGGCACGCGCTACTACACCCAGCTAATGTTTTTATTTTTTGTAGAAACGAGGTCTCGCTAAGTTTTTCAGGCTGATCTTGAACCTGCAGGCTCAGACAATCCACTCGCCTTGGCCTTCCAAAGTGCTAGGATTCTAGGCTGAGCCACCGAGCCTGGCCTTTACAATGACTAGTTTTAAGAAGAATGTAAAAATATAAAGATATAATGTGGACTGACATTGAGCTTTTATTAGGGGTACAAGAAGCACTTACTGATTAGTCCTTTTATTTTTTATCTTTTTTGAGACAGTTTTATTGAGATGTAATTATATATTGTACATCCATTTAAAGTGTTCAATTCCGTATTTTTAGTATATTGATAGATATGTACAACCATCACCAGTCAATGTTAGAACATTTCTATTACCTTATAAAGAAGCTCCATACCTTTTTAGCTATTGTCTCCTTAGTTTCTCACCTCCTTCTATCCTCATTCCCCCATGACCTCCCAGTCTAAAGCAACCATTAATTTACTTTCTTTCCTGTGGGTTTACCAGTTCTAGACACTTCATATAAAAAGAATCAAGGAATATGTGACCTTCTTTTACCTATTATAATGTTTTAGAAATTTATTTATATTGTAGCACTTATCAGTACTTTATTCCATTTTATGACCAAATAATATTTCATTGTATGGATATACATACCACATTTTTAAAAAATGCATTCACCAGTTGATAGACCTCTGTGTTGTTTTCATGTTTTGGTTATTGTGAATGGTGCTGCTGTGAACATTCCTATATAGTTTTTTTGTTTGAATGTCTGTTTCTCATTGTTTTGAGTATCTACTTGGGAGTGGGACTGCTGGGCCATCTAGTAATTCTGTGTTTCACTTTGAGGAACTGCCAGACTGTCTCCATGGTACTCGTACCATGTGTCATCCTCAACAACTGTGCACAAAGGCTCTGATTCCTCCACATTGTCCCTAACACTTCTTATTATCTGACTTTTTAAATTATCACCATGGTAGCAGGTATAAACTGCTATCTCAGTGTGGTTTTGATTCACACTTCTTAGTGTCTAATGATGTTGATCATCCTTTTCATCTGCTTATTGACCATTTGTGTGTTTTCTTAGGAGAGATGTCTATCCAGATCCACTGACTGTTTTTTAACTGAATTCTTTGTCTTTTTATTACTGAGTTGTTAATCAACATAATCATATCTCCTAGATTTAATTTTTATATTACAAATGATTTGCAAAAATAAAAAAAAGCAACTTGCCAATATTTTCTCTCATTTGGGTAGATTGTCTTTTCAATTTCTTGATAGTATCTTTGAAAGTACAAAAAGTTTCAACTGGGATGAAATCCAGTATATATTTTCTTTTGCAACTAATGTTGGTTTCATATCTAATAGTCCTTTACCAAATTAGAAATCATGAGAAGTTACCTGAATATTTTCTTCTAAGAGTTGTATGGTTTTAGCTTTTACATTTAGGTCTTTGATCTGTGCTGAGTTAATTTTTTTATAGAATATGAGTTAAAGGTACAACTTCATTCTTTTCAATGTAGCGATCACGTTTTCTTAGCAAATCAGTTTAGCATAAACATGTGGTTTTATTTCTGGTCTCTCAATTCTGTTTCATTCATTTATATGTCCTTCATATGCCTGTGCCATACTTTCTTGATTGCTGTGGTCTTATAGTAAGTTTTGGAATTAGGAAGTGTGTGTCTTCCAACTTTGTTCTTCTTTTCCAAGATTGTTTTAGCTTTTTTGGGTCCCTTGCAATTCCATATACATTTTAGAATTATCTTGTTAATTTCAACTAAGAAGTCAGATGGGATTCTGATAGATATTTTGTTGAATCTATATGTCAATTTGGAGTATTGCCACCTTAACAATTGGAATGCAATTAAATGCTTCACTACATGAACATGGAGTTTTTTCATTTACTTATATCTTCTTAATTTTTTCAACAGTGTTTTGTGTTTTTACAAGAATAAATGTTGCTCTTATTTTGATCAATTTATTCCTAAGTATTTTATTTTTGAAGGCTGTTATAAATGAAATTGTTTTTTAAATTTTATTTCCTGATTTTTCATTGAAAATGTATACAGACAACACTGGTTTTGTACATTGATCATGTATTCTGCAATGTTGATAGCTCATTTATTAGTTCCAGTAGTTTCTTAGTGGATCACTTGAGGTTTTTTGTATACAGGACCATGTCATCTACACTTACAGATAATTGTACTTCCTCCTTTCTAATCTGGATATGTTTTAGTTCTTTACGTGCACAATTTTCCTGGCTAGAACCTACAGAACAATACTGAAAAGAAGTGGCAAGTGTGGATATTCTTGTCTTGTTCCTGATGTTAGGGAGAAACATCCAGTCTTCCATTATTAAGTATGCTGTTATCTGTGGGTTTTTCATAGATGCCCTTTATCAGGTTGAGGAAAATTCTTTCTGTTTCTAGACTTTTGAGTGTTTTATCATGAAAGGGTGTTGGATTTTGTCAAACTTTTTATGCATCAATTGAGATGATCATATGGTTTTTACTTTTAATTTTGTTTATATTGTGTATCACTTAGTTGCTGGATATTAAACCAACCTTGCATTTTTGTGATGAATTTCACTTCATCATAGTGTATAATTTATATTAGAATTGCCTTACATTTATAGAAAACTTGAGTCAATATCTTCAGCATATAGAGCCTTTCCATCTAAAACATTCTCTTATTTTCAATTTTTAAAAATCTCTTTTGACTGAATGTACTGATTATGATTCCCCCTATTTTTTAACTTATTTTTCTAGTTTATAATCTTATATTTTCAAGATAGAGAATGATCTGTGATACATATAATAATGGTAGTGGTTCTAGTGTTCTACTTTTTCATTTTTTTACTGTACTTATATCTTTTCCTATTGTATTGACTAGGACCTATTGAACACTGTTGAATAGAAGAAACATATATCAAAAAATTGATATATTTTCCTTAATGGACATACTTTTGTTGTAGGTCTCTGGCAGGTGTACTTTATCAACTTAAAACTTTTTCTTCTATTTCTAATTTTCTATGAGTTAGCATCTAATTGTTGAATATTATCAAATCATCATCATCATTATTAATTTTAACGATGTGGGGTACAATTCACGGTTAGGTATACAAATGTTCATTATCCAGGTACCTTTGTTGATGAGGTGCAATCGCTCCTCCCCTGGCAGTTTCCCACTACTATCAATCCCACCGCTTCCTCACCCCCAGCAGTTTCCCACTACTGCTAATCCTTTTTCTTATAGAATTATGGTAATTGTCCAAGGTCTGCTTATAAGTGAGAACATGTAATACTCAGTTCTTTGTTTCTGTGATAGGTCACTCAGTATTATAAATTCTGAGTCCATCCAGGTTGCTGTGAAGTTTATAATTTTGTCCTTCTTTATGGCTGTGTAATATTCTATTGTGTATATATACCACTTTTTAAGAAAATCTAGTATTCTTTCGATGAGCAGCATGGTTGGTTCTATGTTTTTGCTTTTGTGAACAATGCTGTAATGAACATATATGTGCAGGTATCTTTTCCATAGAGTGATTTGAGTTCCTCCAGGTATATTCCTAGTAGGAGGATAGCAGGGTCATATGAAAGGTTAATTTTAGATCTTTTAGGAATCACCAAACTTTTTTTCCACAGAA
>CAUYQG010236709.1:0-13593 GCA_963574415.1 Tarsius wallacei | reverse complement strand
AGTTTAAAAAGCTCCCCAGATGATTCTAATGGAAGCTAAGCTTGAAAGTCCATGGGTTGGATAATGCATGAAATGCTGGGTTTTAAAGTCATCAGTCTTGGATCAGAATCATATGGAGAGCTTTTTAAACCATCAATGCCCTACCCTCAGATTTCTAATCCAGTAGGTCTGAATGCACATGCAAGTGTATTTTGTTTTGTTTTGTTTTTGAGTTGGAGTCTCACTCTGTCGCCCAGACTGGAGTGCAGTGGCCGCTCCCGACCACCGCAGCCTCGACCTGCTGGGCTCTGGCGATCCTTCCGCCTCAGCCTTCCGGTAGCTGGAACTACAGGCACGCGCTACCACGCCCGGCTGATTTTTGATTTATTGTAGAGATGAGGTCTTGCCAAGTTGCCCAGGCGGGTCTCGAACCAGCGGGCTTGGGCAATCCACTCACCTCAGCCTCCCAAAGGCGCGGGATTACAGGCTGAGCCAGCAAGCCCGGCTAGTATTTTTTTTTTAAGTTTTAAAATTGATATATAATACTCATATTTGTACATATTTGTAGGCAATATGATATTTTGTTACATGCATAAAATGTGTGATGATCAATTCAGAGTATTTAGGATATCCATCACCTCAAGCATTTATTATGTCTATGTATTGGGTCCATTTCAAGTCCTCTCTTCTAGCTATTTTGAAATATACAATATATTGTTGATAACTATGGTCACCCTACTTTGCTATCAAACATTAGGACTTGTTTCTTTTATCTAACTATACATTTGCACCCATTAACAAACCTCTCTTCATTATTCCCTCCCCAACTCACTTCCCAGCCTCTGGTAATTATCATTCTATTCTCTATCTCCACTAAAGTAACTTTTTTTTTAAGCTCCCACATATGAATGAGAGCATACAATATTTGTCTTTCTGTGTCTGCCTTATTTCACCTAGCATGGTGACTTTCAGGTCCATCCATATTGCTCCAAATGACAGGATTTAATTTTTTTATGGTCAAATAGCATCTCATTTTTTTTGTGTGTGTATATATGTATACATATATATAATTTTATTTATCCTTCTTTATCCTTTCATCCATTGATGGACACTTGAGTTAATTCCATATCTTTGCTACTGTGAATAGTGCTGCAATAAACATGGGGGTACAGATATCCCTTTGATATACTGATTCTCTTTTCTTTGGACAAATACCCAGTGGTGATATTGCTGTTATCATATGGTAGTTCTGCTTTTAGTTTTTTGAGAAATAAACCATTCTCAGGTAATGGTGATGCTGTGAATCCAGCCATCTCAGTTTGGGAAGGACTGATTAAAATAATTTCCAAAATATAAGAGAGAAGAAAACACTTTCAATTGATTTTAGGAAGTCTTTAATACTTTGATATCAACACTAGATAACAATGGTAGAAAAAAGCAAAACTAGACCAATATCAATCATCAATATAGATGCAACATACTTAACAAAATATTAAAATATAATTTAATAAAATGTAAGTGATTATATATTATGACCAGGTGGGGTTTATTCCAATCATGCATGGCTGGATCAATATTTGAAAATCAGTCAGTATAATCTACCATGTTAACATGCTAAAGAAAAGAATAACCAAATAATAAACACAGAAAAAAAAAAAAGGATTTGATAACATTCAACACACATTCTTAGAAAATTAGGAAAAGCCGGGCTCGCTGGCTTAGCCTGTAATCCCGCGCCTTTGGAAGGCTGAGGTGAGTGGATTGCCTGAGCCCGCGGGTGCGAGACCCGCCTGGGCAAGCGAGACCTCATCTCTACAATAAATCAAAAAATTAGCGGGGCGTGGTAGCGCGCGCCTGTAGTTCCAGCTGCTTGGAAGGCTGAGGCGGAAGGATGGCCTGAGCCCAGCAGGTCGAGGCTGCGGTGGCTGGGAGCGGCCACTGCACTCCAGTCTGGGCGACAGAGTGAGACTCCAACTCAAAAAAAAAAAAAAAAAGAAAAAAAGAAAATTAGGAAAAAAGGGGTACTTTCTCAATTTTATAAAGAACATCTTCAGAAAACATACAGTTAACCTTATACTTCATGACGAATGCCAGATGCTTTTCTTCCAAGATTGGGAGCAAGGCACAGATGTCTTGAGGCTAATCATCTGATTGGCTTCTTGCTGGCCAATGGATGTCTCTCAGATGCTTAGCCTCAAGAATTTGAATTGAGAAGCACAAATACTGATGCTGAACAAGTGAGTCATTATTGAGGACACACTATTACTAAAAGGCTCCAGGAATTTTTTCTTCTCAGGCTTTTAGAGCTACTCTTGGCTTTTGTCTGAAGATGCTGTGTTATTCAGTACAACTTTTGATTTCACTAGCTAATCCAGAATTTCCAATAAAGTTAACATTGTGTGTGCTAGTGGTGCCTGGGCTCAGTTCTTCTCAAGAATTAAGGTTCTGTCTATACCAGAGTAAACATTATTTTCAGATCCCCCAGTCAACACAAATTCATGAGAGCAAATTAGTCATTTTCATTTTAAAAGAAAGCAAATTAAAAATCCAGAATGCCCACATTATTATGTTTAAATTTTTCCCCAATGCTCAAAATGTTACCTGAACAATGAAAAAATAAATAAATAAATTCAGGTTCTAGGGACAAAAACTGTATGTGTGTATGTATGGATTTTACTGATAGAGATAAACCAGGAAAAGAAAAAGTGTTACTTACTTTAGCTGAATAATTCTTCAGAATTTACCTCATGAAGCAATAGTGAATTGAGTGAGAAAGCAAAAATATGTACCATAAATCAGAATAATTGTGTTACTTCACTATCTCCCTGTCTCAGGTTTTTTTTTGGGGGGGGGGACTTTTAAAAATAGGAGATTGTTTTTGCATTTCAAAACCTTTTATAATACATTCAGTTACCTCCGAAAGATAACAAAATATATATCATTCTAAAAAGAAGGACACAAATTCAAGTTTGACTCAAAATTCAAGGAGAAATATGGAGCTTCAGGCCCTACAACATAAATTATCATTTGTGTGGGGCTGAAGAGAGGTTGGCTCTGATAGGAATGGTAGTAAATCGTGATTAGACTGGCTTTCCTAGCCTGATTGTAAGCGGGCCATCATCCTCTTCTGAAATACGCTCAGCACTCCACGTATAATAAATTCCTATCCACCTCAACTATAAATTTAGGTGAAGAGGAAGATTAAGTTTTATTATAGTCCATACAAATCATTTCCAAATCCTAAAATGGTTCAGGTAATTAGGCTGAATTCTCATATTCCTCTACAAGCAACTGGGACTATGTTTGTGAGAAAAATCAAGCTTTAAGCAGTAGTGAATCCTAGGAGATAGGCGTTTTAGCTGGGATCAGGACCTGTGTACTAAGCAATTAATTTTCATAATTATTTTAAAATATTGCCTTTTTATATTTTCTTTTACATTTTTAAACCAAATAGGTGCATATTATCCTATTTTTGTTTTTACCCAATTTTCATTACCTATTCTTTCCAAATCTTAACTTAGATGAATTACGGCTGAATTATAAGGTATACAAAATATGACATTTGTATGTGGCCAATCTATAAGCCAGAGATAAGTTAATTTATAAGTATTTTATATTCAATATTTATGAAAGTGATATTGAAAAATAATTAATGATTGAAAGAAAATCATAATGTTCCAGAGCATTTAACTCCAACTGTCTGCTTAGCACAGGAAAAATAATTTCTTATCATCATCACAAAGAAAGGTACAGAGATAATGAAGATATTTTTCAGTCTATCTTCTTGGTCTGACATCTATTTAAAGACAGTCTGCAACTTTGGCAATTAGAAGTTGTTAAAATGAAAGGAACTACCATGTATTATGCTAACTATGGATCAAACACTGTGCTGGGTATTCTGTACACGTACCTCCTTTCATGAAGCTTTCCTCAGTATGTATATATGATAGGTGTGGTGGACCTCACCCCAGCATCCTCTCACAACTCTATCCTTTTCTGTTTACAGCACCATGGTAGATCGCATTACTGGCCTCAGTTCTCACCCCTATTGCCATGGGTGGTACCAATTTGTTCCACTAAAAGGCCCCTTTCACTTGGAGTTCAACTACATGTCTTACTTAGGCTAATAGGGAAAAGCAAACAAACAGATAAGTTCATGTTTTGATTCTTAACCTTGAGAGTTCTGATGGCTCTCCTGGGCCTCTCACATCTTGAGAAAAGCATTGCGGACTGGCCTGCCGGGCCAGGGGAAGATGAGAAGCCCTTGGAGCAGAGCCACCTCTAGCAGGAGCAGATGAATTCAAAGGTTTTTGAGGGGTAGTAATTAATAATTGTAATGTATTTTAATTTGAAATAGTGACAAAGGAAAATACAAATTGTAAGCAGAATACAAGTAACTTTTGTCCCCTGGACCGAGTGGAAATAAATTGCCTATCTGATGCCCAGTTACCCCACATTAGTTATTTCCTACAATAAGAACAAAGTCTACAAAAAGTCCAGATAACCATCAAAAATCAGGAAATTTGCACCGACATGTTACTAATATTTAACAGTCAAACCTCATTCTGATGTCACCAAATTTCTCAGTAATGTCCTTACAGCAAATGCTCTAATGCTGTGTAACAGGCTGTGGACAGAAACCTTTCAGCTATTTTCTTTCTATTGGGGTTGCTATGCCAGCAAAATACAAATCCACAGATACTGGTGGTCATGTCTGTCAACACGTGGGGACAATATGGTGAGGAAGAAGCTGGTACAGAGACGGCAGGGCTCAGAGGTGGAAAGAAAGAAGCTTCCTAGTTCTGAGACTATTAGGTAGTAACTGCACCTTTCTGCTCTTCTGTTTATTCTCTGGGTGCAGGAAGGGCTGAATGGTCATATAAATCTCTTAACAATATACCCAACCAGCCATAAGTGTTCTATGTATTATCAGTATTATCATCAGTAAGACTCCTCATGTAATCTAAGAAACCCACAAGTCCATAGGGCCCCCGTGGAGACAAGAAAGGAAAAAAAGAAAAGAACATTCTGACACCACATACTCTGATATTTACTGTAAATTAGAATGATTAAATCAACATTTCTGAAAGCAAAAAGTTAAATTTAAACTTTAATTATCTAGAAGGACAGTCTCCTGTGACTTATTCTAGGCTGTTAGATGAGAAAGTTTTCTGATTAAATCAGTTTTCCATTAACACAAAAGTATTAGTCTGAGAGGGAACATTAAGCTTGTCACTTAATACTTTTGAATTACATAACAGAAATAAATAAATGTAAATGTGCTAGATCATATTCCTTTCAGTAATTCCATTAGAAAATATTTATTTCTAAGTTAAATTAATTAAGCTCATTTAATTTTTATTGCATTTTGATAAGTTCATTTATTTAAAAAACTTAAACTTTAGAAAATCAGCATGTTTCATAAATTGAAATTTTTAAAAAGGGTTTCCAATTTTGAATTCCTGGTCAGGCCATCTAAATTCAGAAATTATTATGTTTTAATTGCTTAGAATATTGACTAATTGTCTCTCTAGTATGTGATGTCCATGGATGTACATAGAATATCAAATTAGTGCTGCATGATGGGGGGCTCTCCCCCCAACATGAAATAATATTTTGGAAGGTGAGCCCCCTGTAGTAGACTTGGAATTTGTTTCTTTGGATTAAACAGTCAACCAAAGTTTTTATCTGGAAGTTTTGAGAAGGTTACATCATGATTTGAGGAAGAAACAACCTGCGTTGTGGCAAACAGGTGACTGGTTCTTCCACCATGACAAAGTACCCGCCCACACGCACTAAGTGTTTAGCAGTTTTTGACCAAAAATGCATGATCCCCATGTCCCATGCCCCCTATTTACCTGATCTCACCCTGAGAGAAATTTTTTGTTTCCCCAGATGAAAAAAGTCCCCAAAGGGAAATGTTTTGCCAGTGAGGAAGAGGTGAAACACAAAATGGCAGAAGCAGTAAAAGACATCAAAATTAAAGAGTTCAAAAATGGTTTTGAGCAGTGGGAAAGCATCTCGAACAGTGTATTACATCAAATAGAGGGTATTTTGAAGGTGACTGAAAGTTAAACATGTAAGGATAAATACCGGTTTTTTGGGGTGTCACCCCTCATTTTCATTAAGTGGCAGTGGCTGGTCATAAAGGTATTTGATCTCATCATCTTCACATTAAGTAGGCTGAGGAGGAGGAAGATGAGCTGTTCTTGCTCTCTGGGGGATGGCAGAGGTGAAAGAAAATCCATGTAGATGTGGACCATGCATTTAAGATTCATCTTGTTCAAGGGTCAACTCTAAGGAACTAAATGTGTCTCTAACTTTCTCCCCCCACAGATTTCTGGGATTTGTTTCTACTATTCCCAATCACATACATGACCTTTTGCTTGAAAGCCTCCCAGTGTAACCAGCATGTTGAAATGAAAGCCTAGAGCTACAAGACAACCCTGTTGCTCCAACCTTGTAGTAGATCTATGTATCTAAGCTCCATCCCAGATATCAGCAATTGCCTAAAAAATACATCCAATTTAAATGTTGTCATTCATCTAGCATCTTCAGAAGGGTATGAAGATGAAAAATCCCAGCACTTCTACCTAGTGTTAATAACATTGATATTGATAAAAATGACTAGAACGGGCAACTAATGGATATGTTACACACTGATCTGGTAAAGCATTGACTCCATGGAGGAATGGATGATACAGTGAGGAGTCTAACTGGTATCTAGAAATGTATCAATCAGTAAAAACGTCCAGTTCAATACACTTTACTTCTAAACAGTCAAAAAGAAAGTATCACAGAATTGGGTTGCCATGGTGCCAAAACCTGGTAACAGTAGATTTGCCCCTTCATTTTTGGCCCATGATTCAGAAAACTCCTTTGTCAACATGGGGGCTACCGTGTTGGTTTCATTTCACTGGCTCATCTGACATTGCTTGTCTATGGAAAATTATTTTCATATTTCAGCACATATATGAAAGAAACTTATTAGAGGTGTTCCCAAATTCCACCACATTTCTAAAAACATGCATGTCATTACAAGCTGTGAATCTGAAAGATCAAAGAACACTAAATCATTATTAGGTAAACTATTGCAGTAGACCAGGCAGTTAATAACTAAAGCATTAGCACACATTCACACACTTTTTAAGAGTGTGTAATGTTTGAGGGACTTATATTTTGAATTGGTATTATTTTTGAACTTATAAATAAACACTTATTTGAACACCTGGTTCTGTGTTCAGTTTCATATTGGTTTTCTTACACAGCGTCCCCAAATTATAAACTCTTCAGTCTCTACAAAGTTTGGTTCCACCTGCTTGTAACTATTAGCCCTCTGTGTAAGCTGAGTTCGGCAGAGAACCATGGTGTGGGCTAGAAGCCCTTCATGTTTATGCTCATGGGGGCGGGGGCCCAGTGGAGTATGCGAGAGTGCAAAGATGGTCAACAGAACAGCCCCTTTGAATGACAGAGCATCTCCAGGGAGTGCCTCTTTTCAAGGAATTTGGGGGAGAGACCGGATCACAAACTCTCCCTCAAGTAGCATGGACTATATTCAGCATCACCTCTCCTGGGTCAGGGCTACAAGAGGGATGCAACAATGAGCATTCCCTGTAGGGATGATGGCTCTTACTTACTGCATCCTATGCCAGTTATTAGTTAGGCGACCTTGAAAAAGAGAGTTTAACTTTTGTGTTCCCTTAAAATAGTAAGTCACAACAGGTTATATTTTTTAGAATTGTTGTAAGAATCAGAAAATGCATCAAGTGGTAAATACAGTCACAACAAAGGACAGCTATGGCTGTTATCAACACAATTGTCTTCATCTTCTTTACCACCATTATCAGTCCTCTATTCACATGGCACCTTTTCTCTAAAGCCTTCCTTGACAACTATTTTAAAAATAACAACCCCTGTTTTTATCTGTTATTCCCCTTTGCATTTATTTCTACCTGACATGATATATATTGATTTGATTGTGGTCTGATTAATTCCAAAAGAGAATAAACTCCACAATTGTAGGAGTCTTTCTAAATGCCTCATCATTCGTGTCTAAATATGTCACTGGCACATAGTTATAAATGATTATTGATTAAGCAAATAAGTATTGTCACAGTTTATTCCACTATATTACTATGTGCTTAAGGACAGATCAATGGCTAGGATGGATGGATAATATAGGGACAATGTTTATCTCTTCTCAACATGTTTGATGTTCACAGTTGTAGAAGGAGCTTAAAAAGAATTTGGATCGCTATTCTAGACTGCCCATGGATGCAGACCAACTTTGGCTTTGAAAAACTAAAGTCCTTCTGATATGCTCAGCACATTATAAGCTGTGACATGGCCAATATGTGGCATCAGGATTACTGCCCAAACCGTATATATCAGGATGGTTCACTCATTTACTTGCTCTCTGCTGAGCTCAGAGTAAACAAACAAAAAGCTAATAAACAAAGGCAGGGAAGATCTAGGTTTTATGAGATTATGAATCTCCTCTCTTCCATTATAAGGGGGATGTTAGAAAATATAGACTGTATTTTATCCCACTAGAGGCTGATAAATTCCTTGTGAAATGAAAAGGAAGAAAGATAGTGAAAAAAGGAAGCAATATTTTAAAATATTGGAAGATATGACATGTATGGTGGAGGGACCCCCAAAAAACAGAATGATCTTTTGGAGGGCAAACCTCTTGAAGTACAGGCTCAGTAAAAGTTCTAGGAGCTTATCAGCATCCTTGTACCAGCTAGAGCTATTGTGAAAGGCTGTGTTCGGCATCAGTTAATTCTTTTGGGAGATGCTTTCAGTGCATTTGCTCATTTCACGAAGGGTGATTTACAAGCACACCTGTCAACACCACATCGAGTGTTCAGCAGTTTTTGAGCAAAATAGCATGACCCCCATGCCCCACACTCCTTATTCACCCGATCTCACCCTAAGTTTTTTTTTTGTTTGTTTCCCTGGATGAAAAAGTCCTCAAAGGGAAACGTTTTGCCATTGTGGAAGAGGTGAAACAAAACAGTGGCAGAAGCACTAAACGGTATCAAAGTTGATGAGTTAAAAACTGTTTTGAGTGGTAGAAAAAGTGTCTCAATAGCTGTATTGCATCAAACACAGAGTACTTTAAAGGTAACTGATGTTTAAACATATAAGAATAAATACACAACTTTTTAATGAATAAATTTCATTTTTTGGGTCCCCCTTCATATACTGTATTCTTACAATAAAGTAAGCTGGAGAAAAGACAATGATATCAAGAAAATTATAAGGAAAAGGAAGTATATTTGCAATATAGTCATATACCATATATAACATACAAAATATGTGTTAGTCAACCATGTTATCTGTAAGACTTTTGGTCAACAGTAGGATATTAGGAGATAATTTTTGGGAAGTCAAAAGTTATACATGAATTTCCAACTGCCCAGATGTTGGCACCCCTAATTCTCAAGTTGTTCAAGGATCAACTGTACATACATTGAATTAATAACAAGATAATATGAAAGAAAACTAAACCTTTATAAAAACAATTGCAGCCCAGCCTTTGACAATAAATAATCTAGGATACTACATGTGGGCTAATTTTGAAATGGCAAGTGCAGAAATCATTGAAATGCTTAGTTGAAGGTATTTTAAGAAATCAGTAAGTTCCTACCTCAGGGAACTCTGTGCCATTCTCTCTGCCTGGAATGTATTTATTCTAAAACTTTATTGCTGAATTTTGCTCATTATTTAAATTGCCATTCAATTGGTTATCCTTAGAGATGTTTTCCCTGTCCTTTGCAAAGCCACTCCCCCAGGTTATTTCAATTATATTACCTGGTTGCATTTGCATCATGAATTGTCCCCACTTTATATTGCTAACTTATTTGTTTATCTATGTGTTTGTAGTGGATTCCACTAGCATGTAAAGTCCTAGAAATTAGGAAACTTGTCAATTCCCATTTGCTCCTGTCTTCCTAATAGAATAGTATTTAGCATATAGTAGTTATTCAGTAAAAAGATGACCTACTTATTTCGCTGCTGGATAAGCTGGAGGCAAGGAATGTTAAATTGTCTAAGGTCATGTAAATATCCTGAGGGCAGAGCTAATACTTAAATTTAAGACCCTTGACTATTGGTGGATTCAACTTTCCAGAACCTGGTGAAGCAATTTGTAACATTTGATGCATAATGGTGGATATTATACTGAGTGCTGATGTTTTGGAGACATACAAATATGAAATATAATTATTTTTTGCTTTGTTTGTACAGTCAAGTCTTGTCACCTGAGGAAGTTTACCATTAAGATTTTTCTGATGTACATACTTTTTACCTTCAGAAGAAAATTTGGAAATGTTTTTCTTACTCAAATGAAATTGGCAATTTAGAAAATGATTTGAACAAAAAGGCATTTCACTTGATTGCCAATAATAGTTAGCAAATCTCATTAATGAGATATACTAACTTGGAAATTACCACTATTCTAGTCCACAGTAAAACTATTGTAATTAAGTCAGAGCATGTCTGTGTTACTTAGAAAAATAAGTAATTACACTATGCCCTTGAGGCATATTGCTAATTTGGCTCATTACACTAATACTCTTACAATGTTGTCTGGGACTAAATTTGATAATCACATGCCCACGCTCAGGGAAACTCACTGCCTTTTTTTTAAAAACATTGTACTGCTTCCACAACACTGTCCAGTGAACTGAAGGTAGCACATAAAACTAAAGTCTGACATATATTCAGATTGTCTTTAATTATAGAAGGTAAAATGTCATTAAATCCACAAACAGAGACTAAGCAACTCCTCTATGCCAGGCCTGTGAGGAACAATGTAACTCCAGGTGCTTCACGTCAGAGTTCACCAAATATGGGTGTCACAAAAAAAGTGAAATACCTTTTTGTTTGAATCATTTTCTAAATTGCCAATTTCATCTGAGTAACAACACAGGCTCAAAGCCACAACAAAATCACAAAATATGTTATCTGAGAGCACAAAAAGGTAATTTATTTCAAAACTTACACCCGATATGGCATACATAGAGGAAGTCCTATCTAGCTCCTTGCCTAATTACATGTTAAAGGCAAAAGTGACCAAGATAAGGATCTAGAAGACATTTGACCTCTTGTACCAGTCAAATAGAATTTCAGACTAAAAACCACCACTACCACCATCTTCTATGGTTTTGTTCCTACTCAAAGCTTTCTGATGTCCTGTATCCCAGTGGAGATAATCTCTGGGAGAAGGAGAAGTTCAACTGGTTTCTGGTAGATATAATTTATCATTAATATTGGGACAACCTTGCAGTGAATGGGTATTAAGAGTGTGTATCGGGGACCAAAGGGGAAGGAAATGAATAACTTTGCATTTGCCATCCATTCTAATTACACAAAGAGAAACTTAAGAATGGTCATGACTCAAAATTTCCTTTTTCAATAAGAAATTGTTGAGATTTCAGTGATCCTGCCAACATGGAAGTGGACCTTTCTCCTTTATTAGTTTACCTACGAATGCACAATTATGGGTTTTTCAGGACTAGGCAATCACCATTATGTACAGGGGAAACTTTTCATAAATCAGAAATATGAAAAGTGCTCAGAAAAATAAAATAATATCTGTAAACAATCATGAGTGACTTTACCTTTAAAGAGTGAGAGAAAATATAGTTCTGAAGTGTCCATTGTGCTATAAACACATCTCATTGCCATCTATTTCTATTATGATAATATTGATGAAGAGATGTAACAACTCAGAATATAATGTGAGTTCTCTTATCAGTGTCATGGATATTGGCAAACTATAAATATATAATTTAAAGATATTCTTCCACTAACAAAAACATGTTATCAAGTGGAAGTATTACTTGGCTCATAACAATCGTTCAATTACTTTTTGCCATACTTAACATTTATTCATTTATTATTTTTTTAAATAAGTTTTTTATTTTAAATATGTGGGTAAAATTCAGGATTAGGTATACAAATGTTCATTATGCAGGTACTCTTGTTGATGAGGTATGCCTCCCCCTCCCCTAGCAATTTCCCACTACTGCCACTCCCGCCCCTACCCTCTCCAGGCAGTTTCCCACTACTGCCAATCCCTTTCTTATAGTATTACAATAGCTGTTCAAGGTCTGCTTATGAGTGAGAACATGTGATACTCGGTTCTTTGTTTCTGTGACAGATCACGCAGTATTATAGACTCTAAGTCCATCCAAGTTGTTGTGAAGTTCATAATTTTGTCCTTCTTTATGGCTGTGTAATATTCCATTGTATATATGTACCACATGTTTTTATTCAGTCCTCTTTTGATGGGCAGCATGGTTGGTTCCATGTATTTGCTATTGTAAATAATGCTACAATAAACTTGCATGTGCACCTCTTTTTCATAGAGTGATTTGAGTTCCTCCAGTATATTCTCAGTAGGAGGATTGCGGGGTCATACAGGAAGTCAATTTTAGATCTTTTAGGAATCGCCACACTGTTTTCCACAGAGGCTGTACTAGTTTATACTCCAATCAACAGTGTAGAAGTGTTCCCCTTAGCCACATCCTCTCCAGCTTTATAATGAAAAATACAAAACATTGCTCAAAGAAATCAAAGATGACACAAACAAATGGAAAAATATTCCATGCCCATGGATTGGAAGAATCAACATTGTTAAGATGTCCATCCTACCCAAGGCAATCTACAGATTTAATGTGATACCCATTACATTACCAGTAGCGTTCTTCTCAGACCTGGAAATGACAATACAGGAATTCATATGGAAACATAAACAACCACCAATAGTCAAAACAATCCTCAGCAAAAAAATGAAAACAAAAACAAGAAACAAACAAAGTAAGTGGCATCACGTTCTCAGACTTTAAACTGTATTGTAAAGTTACAATAATCAAAACAGCCTGGTATTGGTACAAGAACAGGCATATAGATGAACTCATCTTCAACAACGCCTCCATCATCAACCACTGGGGGAGAGGAGAACCTATTCAGTAAATGGTGCTGGAAAAACTGGCTGACCACATCCAGAAAATTAAAACAAGACCCCTACCTATCACCACGCATAAAAATCAACTTTAAATGGATCAAAGACCTGAACGTAAAACCTTCAACTATAAGAACCTTAGAAATTGCAGGAGACACCCTTATGGAAATTAGAACTGGCAACCAATTCCTGATCAAAACCCCAAGTACCCATGCCATAAGAGATAAGATAGACAAGTGGGACCTCATCAAACTGACAAGCTTCTGCAAAGCCAAAGAAACCTTTGAGAGATCAGGGAGACAGCCCACAGAATGGGAAAAAATATTTTCAACTGTATATCTGACAAAGGCCTAACATCTAGGATCTATAAGGAACTCAAACAAGTCAAAAAGTAAAAAACAAACAGCCCCATTACAAAGTGGGCAAAAGATATTCATAGATAATTCTCAAAAGAAGACATATGAGCAGCCAACAGATGCATGAAAAAATGCTCAGCCTCACTAGTCATCAAAGAAATGGAAATTAAAACCACACTGAGATATCATTTAACTCCATTCAAGATGGCCATCATCAGTAACTCAAAAAAATAACACATACTTAATCTTTAAAAGCTAAATTTATACCTATCTTTAAGACAG
>CAUYQG010236704.1:0-29744 GCA_963574415.1 Tarsius wallacei | reverse complement strand
GTGAGACCTCGGCTCTACAGAAAGTTTTAAAAGTCAGCCAGGCGTGGTGGCATGTATTTGCAGTCCCAGCTGCTCGGGAGGCTGAGGCAGGAGGGTCCCCGGAGCCCAGGAGCTTGAGGCTGCCGTGAGCGTGATCGTGCCCTGCACTTGAGCCTGGGCTCAGAAGCAGAAAAGCCGGACTGGTGTGCTCTGAGGGGGTGGGGCTTTTGACAAGACCCAAGGTTGGACCGGGCGCTGCGGTCTCTTCTTCCTCCCCAGGCATTCGGCTCCCCGCTCCGCCAGGCCCAGGCCCTGAGCCCTCCTGAATCTCGGCTCAGCACCACTCCCCCAGCTTGTCCTTAACTTCTGGACCGCCCCAGGCTTTCATGAGGCAAGAAGCCATGCTGAGGCTGGGTTATTCAGGAAGCTCTTCCTTGGAGGCCTCATGGGTCCTGTAAATCAGGGGTCCCCAGCCCAGGCCACGGGCTGGTACAGTCCGTGCCCTTTCAGGACCAGGCCGCACGGTGGGCGGAGAGTGGTGGGCGACGGAGCGAGGCTTCATCTGCATTTGCAGCCGCTCCCCATGGCTCGCGTGACCGCCTGAGCTCTGCCTCCTGTCAGGTCAGCGGAGATGAACATGAACAGGGAGGTCTGACTGTGCAGAGACCGTCCTAAATCCACGCTTGCAGACTCACGCCAAAACCCTGTCCGTGGGTGGCCAGGGAGCTGACGGACTCCAGCTGTGCAGCTGCATCTGGCGGCAGGCTTTGAGTCAGAGTCCGACACTCACTTTCGCCTGTGTGTGGCCCGCCCGTTATTTTGTTTACCACCTTCCTCCGCACCTCTGTTTCTATGGCGACTTGTGCAATTATTATACATTACAGTGTAACAATGATAGGAATAAAGCGCACAACAAATGTTAAGTGCTTGACTCACCCCCAAGTCACTCCCTCCCGCCTGTCCGTGGAACCATGAAACCGATCCCTGGTGCCAGAGGGCTTGGGGACCGCTGCTGTGAATGGCTACTGCTCTTACTAGGGCGTGAGGGGCAGACACCAGAGGCTCTTGAGAGCGAGGCAGCTCCTTCTTTTGTACGTTATGAGTAACACCAAGGACACTGCAGTCGGTACGTGCCAAATGGTGATTACATTTCTGCATCTCTAGCGATAGTCCCACGTGCTAAACGTACCCAACAGCAGAGAGTTTAACTCCCAGAGGGACACGAAACAAGAAAAATAAGCCACGTCGCCAGTTTATTAATGAAAGCAAACAGAAGCACAGAATGCAGTAGCCCCTGCTCATCCACAGGGTCATGTTCCCAGACCCTCCCAGTGGACGCCTGAAGCCGGGTGGTATCAGCCCCTCGCAGACTTCGCACCCTTTCTTCTCCTTCTTCACAATCGTATGGGAGGAGAATTTGCTCTCACCACCGATCTCAGCAACCTCAGCACACGACAGTCCCTTCCTTCCTAAGTCGAGAGTTAAAACGCTGGCCCCACTCACACTCCCCTCTGATCCTCAGCACCCTTTCAAGACCCGGCTCTCCCTCCCTAAAAGCAGGCCCTCGTGGCCTCCTTCTGGCGTGTCCTAACTGCCAGCACTGCAGCCCTTGAGCTTTGGGCCACTAAGTACAACGAAGGTGGCCTGAACACAAGCACCGCCATACGTGGCAGGCAACTGACAACTCAGACGGCTGCTAAGTGACCGGCGGGTCATGGCTACGGCACGGAGAGCTGGACAGAGGGGGGAGCGTCCTGAGCAGAGGGAGCAGGACAGCATGAGGTTTAATCACCCTCCCGAGGACACACAATTTAAAACGTAGGAATTATTTCTGGAATTTTCCATTACATATTTTCCAACGGTGGTTGACTGCTGGTAACTGAAACTCAGAAAGCAAAGCCTCCAGTAAGAGGGAACTACTGTAATAACATCCACAGAGGCCTGGAAAGAGGTTTTGGAGCCTCACTTCACTCTTTTTGACACCCCAACAACGCCCTTTGACACCAACACTGCTTCCTGAAAAGCCCCTCCTTGAGTTGAACACACCACACTCACTGCTCCCTTCTGATGCCAACCAGAGGCAGAAGGGAGGAGAGAGCGATCAGCACAGTGCCAGGCACACGAGGTCACTCATGCTTTCATTGCACACGTTGGATGTTATCATAGTTGAACTGCAAACGAACCAAGCAGGCCTAAACTATAAGGACAGCCAAAGATGTGCTCAAATGCAAGAAAAACGCGAAGTGTAGACAGGCTAAGCTAGGGACTGCTTTCCGAGTTCTGGAACGTACTCTGCAGCCATAGAATAAAAAACTGCACTTAGGATAAGTAAAAAAAAGGACACCCAAGCTCCAGCGTATGGACACCTCGTGGCCCCAATTAAGTTGCAGGTTGCTTGGATTTACTCTGCACTTTTACAGGGAAAGTTTCCTAAGCGGCGGCTAGCCTTGAGCTCACTCTAACGGCCTACCTCCGTCGCGCAGAAAACAGCAGCATCAGTCGCGCCACAGCATCGCCAGGTCGAGCTCAGGGCTCCAGGGTGTCATCCTCCCCCGTCTCTTCTCGAGGCGAAGGACCCTGGGCGACCTCAGCCACTCCCGCCGGTTTAACCACACCCATCCCTCCCCAGTGAGTCCAGGGTCTCCGTCCCACGGGCTCCCTCTGCTGACAGCTTCAGACCTGTATTGCGTGCTCACTGTCGACCGGACGTTTCCCCGAACACCCACCCACACGACTCAGCCAGCTCCCACCTCAGCCGGCCCACCCGCTCTCCCCTCACCTTCCTAGACTTGGCCCTTTCCCGCTCACTGTCCACTCTGGTTAGTCCTGGGGTCGTGTCCCGCCTCCCCGACTCCATGACACTGTTCGGAAGATGCTGTTTCTCCCTAGAATGACCCTCCTGCCACCCGAGGGCCAGACACACTCTGTTCTTCAAGACCCCGCGCAAACCCCGTCTCCCTTCTGAAGACGGCCGGGCCCCTTCGGCTGCCACCGTCCCAGAGCAAGAAGGTCAGCGTCCCCAAGTCTGCTCTTCTGAAAGCTTCCTTCTCTGCTGTGCCTCCCCCCAGACTGTCGGCTCCTCCAGGCTGGGAATTACTTCTTCCCGAGGTCTTCTCCTGCAGCCCGGCACAGTACCCAGACGGGAAAGGGGCGGTGTCGTGGCAGTGACCGGCCCTGGGATCAGGTGCCTGGGATGCGAGTCCACACTCCTCTGAATACTCCTTTTCTAGTGAGCTCCTGGGACACAACCGCTCAGTTACAGTTATATCAACATCCCCTCCTGTATGCAGTGTGAAACTGTGCAAACACCCGCTGTCTGGTTCTGCTTCTGGCTAACCATTGAAAACGAGAGCTTTTCGTCAGATCTTGGGGGGGGCGAAGGAAAGGCTCCCCCTAGCAGGCAGAGCCAGAGGAGGAGCCGTCCGAGAAGACCTTCCATAGTTCTGTAGGCCGAGCCACACTTCTCAGCATCAACTCCACCGCCATGCTCTTAACCGCCGCCGCCGTGGCTGTTTTTTTTTTCTTTTTTATTTCTGCTGTGTGCTTTGTTTCAAATCAGATCCTCAGGAAGAAAGAGGGTCATTAACCGTGATGCTTAAGCCATGATTAACATTGCATCTTAATGACGCAATAAATGAAGATTAAAGTGTTTTTTTTCCTTTTTACAGCAATACCAAGTCAAAATTGTGTTAAGGACGTTTCTAGAAAGCATCAGCAACTCACTTTCACAGGAAGCAAGCAGCAACTGTCACTGATCCTACACGCTTCTGAAAATGCTTTAATAAGATTTTTAACACTGGCCATCGAGGCCATTAATTTTGAGCATCGGAAAAAGAAAAGCTGTCTAATTTTCACACTGCTCTTACGCTGGCTTCTATTTCATAAAGTTCATGCTAAGATAAAGACACAGTCTAGCAATGACAGCAGGCATGCTGACATGTTAATAGCAGGCCTGTGTTTTGTCGTCTTTGTGTTTTGCGTTTTTCAGAAATACCATTTATACCCAGAAAAGCCCCTGGTTGCTTAGAGGAGAAAAGTCAGTCACCAGCTATAGGTTTCTCGTCATCGTCCCTGTCAGGCAGCCACTGGTAGGATTAGCCGACAGAATCCCTCTGAGTTGGGCAGCAGCTTCTGGTACCATGTGAGGAGGTCTCTGGCAGAGTTGAGCCGTCGGTTTTGTGCTGTGTGGCCTGGACCATGGCCTCGCCACAGAACTCAAGCATCTGTGTTCAGGAGAGGCATTTCCATGGCCCAGGAGCGATGCTGAAGTTAACAGCTCTGCTTTATTTGTTTCGCGACTTTTTCCTTTCAACAAAATCCATTTGTGTCTTTGCATATTCCACAATTGGCGCGCTGCGTGTTCAGTAAGAGCCTGCTCGGAGCCAGGCACCACAATGGGCTTGGTCTGAAAGAAGACAAGAGCAGGGGGCCCCTGAGGAACCGCCGTCTAACAGAAGACAGTGTTGAGAGTCGCGGCTTCGCGTGATGGGGGCTGCAGCAGAGGTGAGCTCAGGCCGCAGCCAGGCTGGGAGCCCACAGGCTTGCCAGGCGTCACTTGCTGTTAAGAGTTTTTATTTCGCAATTAAACCTCCAAGTACAGAATACGTGGTGCAGTCATTCCCCTCACACAATTTAGATTCTTCCACTCCGCCCCTCATTTCAGGCTTTTGTAAAAACACCCTCACGTGATTTACTTGAATAGCCTAACTGGTGGGTCAAGCTCGGCTGTCTGCCTTCAGACCCTGCATGTTTACTTCCTCCTCTTTTCCCTCTGAGGGACAGGATCGTATTTCAAACGCTACCTTGGCTCCACTACCTGCAAGCTGCTTTCAACTGTAATTGCTAGAATGTGTCTTTATCATAGCATGAGCTTTATGGAAGAAGAAGACTTCCTTTGCTCTGAATTAATGGCTCCAAATGGCAATGTTAAAAGATCTTATTAAAGCAATGTTTCAAAAGAGGTTGAGATCAGTGACAGCTGTTGCTTACATCCTGGGAGAACGAGCTGCTGATCCGGCAAGGCTGCCTAGAGACGCCCTTCACACGACTTTTGCTCGCTGTTGTTCAAAACCAAAACCCCCCTTTAACCACCTCTCTCTCTCTAAGATGCAACATTATAGCGGCTGAAAGACTACAGTTTATCCTTTCACGGGCTAAGACTACGATTTGAAACAAAGCACCCAACAGAAGTAAGTGGGAAAAATCAGCCTGACAGCAACCAGGCGCGCAGGAATCAATTCCCAGCTGGACTGCAGAGCTCAGTGTGAAAGGCAAAGACCAGGGGTCTGGAAGCCCACAGAGAAGACTCTTCATGACCTCAGGGAAGGGAATGCTGTTCTCCAGGGGAACCCAGAACATGAAGCCTTCGCCACTGGCAAAGCGGACTTCGTTAAGTCCACGTACAAAACCATAAAAATTAAGAATAAGTCACCAGTCACATAAGAAAAACCAAGTCCATACGTAAAAAGACAGAAGGCAGACCTGATAAATCAAAAACAAACTGTTGCCTTGCAAAAACAAAATGCCATAAGCAAAGTCAATGCAGACAAGAAGCTGGAAAAAATTTAAGAATAATTATAGAGACAAAGGGTTAAGATCTCTAATATTAAAAATTGTTTTTTATATTAAGGGGAGAAGAAGAGACCAGGCATCCTGGAAAAATGAACAAAATACATGAACAAGCAATTGACCAAAAAATGGATGTAAAAGTGGCCCCCACACTTATTTTTACAAGTTCAGCTTCATTTATCCTAAGAGAAATGCAAACAAATTACACTGAGATACGATACCTTTTTTTTTTTTTTGAGTTGGAATCTCACTGTCGCCCAGACTGGAGTGCAGTGCAGTGGCCACTTCTGGCCACGGCAGCCTCCACCCCCTGGGCTCCGGCAATCCTTCCGCCTCAGCCTTCCAAGTAGCTGGAACTACAGGCACGCGCTACCACGCCTGGCTGATTTTTGATTTTATGGTAGAGATGAGGTCTCGCCAAGTTGCCCAGGTGGGTCTCGAACCCGTGGGCTCAGGCAATCCACTCACCTCAGCCTCCCAAAGGCACGGGATTACAGGCTGAGCCACTGATACCATTTCTTATCCACCAGTTTGGCAGTCAAAAGCTAGACAATATCTTCCGCTTGTGAGGCCAAGAACAGGCAGCCTCACACATTGCTGGTGAGAAGGAAAAAGGCACAGCCCTATGGAAAGGAACTTTGCAACATTCAAAATAACACCTCTAGGATTTACTCTGAAGACAGCCCTTCTGAAAATTTGAGAATACCAGCTCCCAAGGTTAGAACTGCAGTATCATCTGCCATCCACTGTAAATATTGGAACCACTGAAGTGCACAAAACTTAGGAACGGTAAAAGGAACTATGGTATTTAGACTCGACAGAGGACTGTGAGGCTATGAAAAACGAAGAGCTTACAAGATGATCTGAAGTCATTTGCAGGACATCGTGTCAGACAGAAAAGAATACGTAGCATCAAACCCATGTAAGGACAGAGGAAATAAAAAACATACCAATCTGCTTATTTTGGCAAAAAGAAATGCAGAAAAAGGGCACCCCAAAGTGAAACTGGTCACCTGTACCGGGTGAAGCACAGAGGGGTGAACAGGACGGGGAGAGGTGAGTGCACATTTGAGCGGTTTCTGCATAGTCAAAGAATAAAATTAAATTCTGGGCTGAGGGAATAACATACTATGTAAGGAAACTAACTGGGACAATGAACAAAACTGGAAAATGGGCAGTAGATTAATAGCACTGTGGTCACGGAGGAGGATATCCGTGTTCCTACAAAATGCACATTGAAACACTAAAGAGGAAAGAAACATGCCATTGCAATCGACTCTCAAAAGGTTGAAAAATAAATTACACACGTGTGTTCACTTGGTATGAATATCTACAGATGCACGCAGGCCCTGTGTATATACGCAGACAATTGTTTAAGTGGCAATACATCTAAAAATGGTGAATGCAAATAAAAGATAAAAAGCTCTCCATTATTCTTGCGCATTTCTGTAAAATTGATACTATTTCAGAATTTAAAGTTTTAAAACCATAATCTGAACATGAAGCACTACCAAAAAACTGAGCCATCAATATTGGGAGGATGATCACTGAAGACTTCCATGTGTACCTGTGACATGCTTATTTCCTTATTTAGTTCATGATTTACTTATGATAAAATGTTTTCATGAATGTCAAATGGATAACTTCATTCCACATGACCATGGAAAGACCGACAGAACCTGGTTGTGCCTTTCACCCTAAGCAATGGCTTTCTTCCTCTAGTAAAAGTTGCTCCAAGTCAGAAACACCACACAGTCAGTTCAAACTCACAACAGGTAGACCGGAGTTATATTTATAAGCTTGAAGTACGGAGAATTCTGATTTTTACATAAGCTCGAACAAATATGAGGCAAAATTAAACAGGCAAAGTGGTCAAGGGTCGCTGTGCATGATCTTGGGTGTCGGCACGTGACCAGTGTGACCGCCTAGGGCTCTCAGAGGTGAGCGAAGCCGACGTGGGCAACACCCAGTGTCCGCTACACCTCGCTCACTGCCAGCTGTAATGTGCAGACACCACCCCAGAGCCCTGCAGAAATCGCGTCGCTACTTTCAATGTCAAGGCACCACAGATGAAATCTCTTTGGTTTGACCCAAACTGAGCAATAACATTTAAAACACACAATGGAAAGCAGGGCAGGTATCTCTCAAAATAGGCAATGATGGTTTAATTAAGAGTTTGACAAAGCTTATGTGGGAACATTAGGATGTCAAGGTAAGAGCCAAGAAAAACACATACCTTGATATGGGGGCTAAAATACGTGGTTACACAAACACGTACCTAATTGTTGACAGGCTGTATCTGGGGAGAGGATGACAGGTAGCATAAACAAAACATATTTTTGGTGTGTATTTCAATGTCTCAATTTTGAAGAATAAACAAGCATTACTTTTACAACGTAAAAAGCTAAAATCAGATCTAGTAATCTGAAATAAAGATATAAAAATGTACATGGCAACAGCAAGCTATATAAACAAGCTTTTCAGATCAAACTAAAATTCTAGTATTTTCAGACCTAATAAACATGAAGGTCAAAGTATTTTAAAAATTAGATAAGCAAATGATGAAATGCAAACATTTTCCACTCAAGAGTATGGAAACTCATTGGACTCAAAGAAACAAATCTTTATTATATAAAACTTTTATAATTAAATGTATAACAGGTACAAAAAAAGACATCAGGTTACTTTAGAAGACAGTTGCTATTAAATTTTTGTATGTTTAAAAAAAGTTTTTACATTGGGAGACTTGTTTACTCAATTCGTCTAATAAAGGATTCTTCTATGAAAACGTAAAATAATTTTTCTTCTTGAACCTTTATATGCAGAATTTCCATAGTAAAGGCTGAATCAGTTGAAACACACATGGGAAGCCATTTACATGACTAGAAGGCTGATTATGGACTCATGCATAGGTCAGGCATCACTGTGTAGGTCCTGCATCTGTGGCAACTACGCTAACTTCTTGATGTTGGATGTGCAGCTGCCTCATCCTAACTGCATCCAATGGCAGAAGCACCACCTGTGACAAAAGTCAGAGCTTCTAAATTACAGAAGTTAGAGTTGGTCACCCGGAGAGGAGAAAAATTTGGTGGGCTTCTGGGGCACTGTGGTGTTTATTTCTTGACCTGTGTGGCAATTCTGCAAGTACACACCTTGTAATTATTTGTCAAGCTGTATGGCTTTTCTGTATTTATTTATTTATTTAATTTTTTTGAGTCAGAGTCTCACTCTGTCGCCCAGACTGGAGTGCAGTGGCCGCTCCCAGCCACCGCAGCCTCGACCTGCTGGGCTCTTCCGCCTCAGCCTTCCAAGTAGCTGGAACTACAGGCGCGCGCTATACCTGGCTAATTTTTTGATTTATTGTAGAGATGAGGTCTCGCTAAGTTGCCCAGGTGGGTCTCGAACCTGTGGGCTTAGGCAATCCACTCACCTCAGCCTCCCAAAGCGCGGGATTGCAGGCTGAGCCACCAAGCCTGGCTGGCTTTTCTGTATTTAACATACTTCACAATTTAAAAAGTTGAGGGAAAAAAGGTTCATATGCACCCATATAAATGCCTGAGTTTTCTGAGTCTCAGTTCTATTTCCCAGAGCTACCATGCATTCTTAACCTCGTAAAAGCAGTATTGTATTTATAATAGGAAACCAAACACAAGAAAGAGAGCTGTCCTTTGGTGGGCAACAGAAGGATTCCCTACGTGTCTCCCTCTCAATGGTCTAATCCTGCTTGGCCAGTCTCCAAGAGCAAATGCCACTGCTCTGGAATCATATGAAAGACTGCCACACGCCTACACCAAGAAGCCTGAAAACTGTCAAAAAACAACAAAAAATCTCAGCAAATTCTGCTGTATCAATATAGAATATCAAGGACATATGGCACACTTAACTACGCAACAATGTCATTTACCGTTTTTCAGGGCTTGATACGCACCATTCACAGAAGGGCCTGAATGAGCTGGAGACTGCCCTCTGTCATGCTGTGGAACCACTCTGCAGCTGACCACATCACACTCAGGACCTCGCAAGCCCCAGAGTAATTTCTCTTAAGGGGAGAAAGCCTCATTCCTTTCTCCCAGGAACCTGTCAGGACACTCCGGTACCACGCCTCACTGTTACCCTCACCCAGGCCATCTGACTGGCGGTCTGAGCCGGCGTGCCCCAGCAGGGGTGGGCAGCACGGCGTCGCCCAGGGACGTTCCCTCTTCCATCCAGGACAGCAACGTTCGCCCCTGATTTGACCTCTGCTTTGTTCAAAGACCAGGAATATTCACTTTAAAGTACAATAACTATGTGGGCGGCTCTGCCTGAGAGATTTCACAGGACAATGCCCCCTGCCAAAACCAGCTCTATGCTAAAGTGAGGCAGAGATGACACGTTTTTGGACGCTGTTGCTATGTTTGACTTAGGCCATTTCATAGAGTGCTACAATACAGAGGCAGCCACCAATCGAATGTCTGTCTCTTATAGCTGGGCACATTCCAGGTATGACTACTCTGAAGGTCATAAATAGTATTCAGTCAAGTATTTGTTTCTGCCTATGAAGAAATGTCAGGCTACTTACTGCCAGAATCTGTATCTCCTTTAAGGAGTTCTTGAATAAAGCTGTCCCAAAAGACTGCAAGAAGGAATACCTTCAGGGGTCCTTTTATGCTGTGTTAAAGAGGAGAAGAGAATTATTTAACTCAAATCTGAAGAGGTCAAGTTCTTATTTCCCTCTTAAAACAGGCAAGAAAATATAAACACAAATAATACTGAGATTTCAATTGCCCATTCAGAAGTGTTTCATAAGAGCCAAAGTTAAAATAAAATATTATTAATGAAAAATCTTGGCATCAATATTCCACGAGTTACATTTCAATATTGTAATGTAATATATAACCACAAGGTTCAACTGACCTCTCTACCTAAAAAAAACTCTTCAATATTTTCAAGAAAATAGTTTAAAAGATTGCTTAACCCTTTCCTTCCTAGAAACAGGCACTTGTGTGTGTGGGGGAGGGTGGAAGGAGAGACGAGGGCGGGGAGAGGGAGGGAGACAACCACTAACAGAGAACAACAGAGAAAATTACTACTGCTGACGTCTTTGAAGTCTTTGCTACAAATGAAAAGAAACCCAGCAATTCTCACAGCAAGTTCTACTTTTTAATAAAAGTCAGTATCTATTCAAATGATCCAGTACTTACATTCCAAGTCTCACAACGAGCATCAGGAAGAAAGCACACACTGAGCAACAAGCCGTGAGCACAGGCACAGTCGCACACAGGTTGTTGTACATATTCCGCACATCCACAGCCTCTAGGAAATTATTAAAAGTACAAGCAGGCCACGCTTTATAAGCCCTTTCTCCCAACTCCGGCTACCTGCGACCACATCAGAGGAATGACACAGGCGAGAGGAGTTCCAGAGGCTGAGTGCGCTACTGCAAGCTACAGACAGTGCCAGTGCACCCTAGTCTGGGCGACAGAGCAAGACCCTCTCTCTAAAAAACAAAACCAAACCAATGCAATGACATAGCTTTTAGCGTGAAGCAGAAATGGACAATGGCAACTAATTTGATGTTCACTCAAGAATGAAACAAAGCTCTTGCTGTAACAACCAGCCTGAACAGTAAGGAGAGCCAGTGCTGCCACAGATGTCCTGAGCTGGGCTGATTCCTAAAACATGGAATCGTGTTCAAGAAGTGACACTTAAAGATACAAACTCTTATACATTTGTTTCTCTGTGAAGTCTTTTTCAACTTCTTCAATTAACAGCAATACTTCAGAAATCTTCAACTGGACATTCTTTGCTTGCAATGTTTTGGTTTTTCCTGTATCTTGAAAATGTCTAAGGGCCATTCAGTACATTATCTTCTGTTTCTTCCTAAAGAACTAATGTTCATAAAAGGATCATCGTCGTCATCCTGAAATGAGACACGAATGCCATATCAGTGATTGTCCCATACTTCACTGAAACAAGTTCTGTGGGCAAAACAGTATCAGCGCAAGTTAGTTTCTTTCACGTAAGGTACATGTCATTTTTCTAGTTCCTTCATAAATGGGAAATAAGTTCTTGGTGAGTTTTAAAAATAAAAACGTATCCTGCTATGTACACACATACATACACACCTACAATATATATGCCATATACATTTCCCTCATTAACTTTAACAAAGGCAAAGTAAGTGCTTATGGGTAAGCCAGAAAAAAATACTCTTCAAGTCATTTACATTTGGTTTTTGAATAGTTTTTTCATTTACTTGGTTTTGGGGATAGGTTTTTAAATTTACATTTTATTACAAGTGTATCTGCTGTTCTGAAAATCTACAACCAAAAAAAAAAAAAAAAGACGCCGCATGGAAAAGACCTAACTCAGAAACAGCTGTAATTCTTACTTCCATTACCTATTTAAGACTAGAAACAGACAGCTAGTCTCAGACTAATGCAGAAAACAATCCAGCAATGCAGTCTTTGAAGCAGTGTTTTTGAAAAAGTAACAGATGAAGTGCTTCCAGAGTTCCCATGCTGCTGGGCTACTGATTCTATGCAAGAATAAACGGGAAGATAAGAGATTGGCTAAGAGTGTAATTAAACAGCATGAAAGCAACTAGTAAACTGCATAAGTCCAAGTTATGTAATTTGATAAGAATAACATACAATTTATTGAAAATAACTTAAGATCTCATGTATTCTACAACTAAGTATTCAGAGGACAAAGCAAGTTTGCAAATTTTTTGATTTATGTTTCTTTTAAGACGTTAATAAAAGAAATAATCACTTGATGTTAGGCTTTGTTTAGTGAAGTCTTCTCTCTGGTGAGAAACGAATGCCTCAAGAAATACAAATTGCCACTTTCACTTACTGATCCCTTTTCTGCTACCAAAGGCAGAATTTTAATAAAGCGGCAATAAATCCAAACTAACATGGACTGGTATACAGATGCTTAACTGCAACCTTCATCACCACATGCATGCCCCATGCTTTGGAATAAACAAACGAGTCAACAGCTGCTCCCTTCCCCCAGGAAGCAACGAGACAGCATTTAACAGGCAGCCTGAGCTCTTGTGTGACCGTGCTTGCAGCCGGAGCTGTGGTGCATCCTCTCAAGCTCCTTGTTACCACAGCCGAGCTACGGAGAACACAACAGAAGCAGCTGGAGCTCACGGTGAAGGGGAGGACATACACTACATGGATGGACCTTGAGGACATCATGCGATGTGAAATAAGCCCATCACAAAAGACAGGCATGTGTGACTCCACTTACAGTCAGCACCCAAGATGGTCAAGTCCATGGAAACAGGAAGAGGAGCCATGGCTACCAGGGGAGGGGAGACAGGGACTTGGCACTTGAGGGACTCTGGTCTCCCGTTCCGCAAGACATACTTAGCACTACCAAACCGGGTATGGAAGTGTGGTTAAGACTGGTTAAGATGGCAAGCTTTATGTTGTAGGTTTCTACACAATTAAACATCCTTTAAAATAAAAAATAGGCTGGGCTCGGTGGCTCAGCCTGTAATCCCGCGCCTTTGGGAGGCTGAGGTGAGTGGAATGCCTGAGCCCGTGGGTTCGAGACCCGCCTGGGCAGGCGAAACCTCATCTCTACCATAAATCAAAAAATCAGCTGGGCGTGGTAGCGCGTGCCTGTAGTTCCAGCTACTCGGAAGGCTGAGGCGGAAGGATTGCCGGAGCCTAGCAGGTCGAGGCTGCAGTGGCCGGAAGCGGCCACTGCACTCCAGTCTGGGCGACGGAGCGAGACTCCAACTCAAAAATAAATAAATAAATAAATAAATAAAATAAAAAATAAAAAATAGGGCAACTCCCTCAGGTCACATCCCACTGTGGGAGGTCTTCTGTCCTCTCAATAAATCCTGCTCTAAAAAAATAAAATAAAATAAAAATAAACATAAACCAAAGGGGTGACCTCCTCAAGCAGTTAATTCAACAAAAGAGCAAGGGCCCCGCCAGTGAGACGAATGGCTGGGAGGCGAGGGCCAGTGTCCTGCAAAGACGCGGCTTTAACTCCACTTAATCGACGCAGCAGACCGAACCGCCCAGTCCCGACCATGCCGCTTCCTGCTCCTCCTCGCTGGAGCCAGAGTGGACGTCACGGTTGTCTGGCTAGACAAACAGCTTGAAGGGGGCCTCTTCCACGCACCCTGTGGACGCCATCTCAGCCAGGGCCCAAGTACCTGCGTGACAGGAATGAGCACCACGGGCCACGAAGCGCCCCAGTGAGTACTGCATCATCTTCCACAAAGGCGACAGGAAGAGCTCTGGGGATATCGTCATCATTTCTCCAAAAATCAAGAAATGGCAGAAGTTAAAAAAACTCTGACCTTGTTTTTAACTGGGCACATTAAGTAAGTAAGAGCGGAGTGAAGATCACATTTTTAAAAGGCAGCCTTGTACAGCTCAGGTGACTGCATTGATGGGCACTCAACAGACGTTACCTTGTTGCTTGCTGACTCCTAACATTATAGTTCAACTCAGGAAGGTTATCCATGAAACCTCTTAAACAGGCTTTGGCAACTTGCTAGCCGTCCCTATTTAAATTTTATACAGTTAGAAACGAATTACAGTGTGGCAATCAGTGTTATTACCTCATCTGATTCAAAATGGACCCCCTTGGCTCTCTGGCTCTGAGTCCCGTGTGTGCTGGATGATGTGCTCGCCCACCTGAGGCAAAAACAAACAAAAAACCCAGACAATGAACGGCAGAATCCACCAAGTTCTAGCTAAGTTTTTCCATCTAGCAGCAGCTATGAATACAAGTAACACACAATTCTCTTCAACACATCAGAGGCAATAAAAACGTAGTGGTGAGGAAAAGGACTCTGGGGCCAAGGTGTGAATTCCAGTTTGCCGTGTACTAGCGATGTGGCTTTGGACAAGTTGCGTAACTTCTCCGTGTGCCCCAGTTTCATCTGTGAGACGAGAAGCGTTTTTTAAACATCAAAAGTGTTACTGTGCTTAAACACTTAGAGCAGTACCTAACACACATTAAGTGCCACACATACGCTGACTTACGCAATTACAGTTCTTACCAGATATTCATGTATCTACCACCATCTCCCATTTCTGAGAATTGTGAGAACATTGACATATTTGCTGTTCAAGTCTCAGTTAACAAGGAAACCATGAACCTACTCTTCTAAAGCTTAACTTGGAGTAAATTCCTACGTCTTTTCATCAGTAAGAACTTAAAGTCATCTTCGATCAGGGTAAGCTTTAGCCAGTGGACTAAATCCTGCTTGCTACCTGCTTCCTGTGAGCTAGAAATGGGCTTTACATTTTGAAATGGTTCCATTTTTAATAGTTATACAAGAATCTACCTAGTAACATCCCCAACTTTGCCTCCTGGCTTGCGGAGACTAAACTATTTACCATATGGCCCTTTAAGAAAAGGTTTGATGACCCCTGTCTTAAATAAAAGCAGTGTTTGTGAAATCTTAGTCTACGACTTTATTGACACGTTTTGGGATGTCACTACGGCAAAAGAAACACGTCCAAAGGTCTTTTCTGGGCAAATAAGATGAAAATCAGGGGATCCTGCGATCACAGCAAACCAGAATCCACAGGTTCCCCCACCCCCCACCTGAAGGGACAGGAGAAGCTGCCAGGCAAAGCCAAAGAGCTAAGGTTGGGGAAGAGGATCAGCAGCCCATCAAGGTCCCCCTGGGAGGGCAGAGTGGCACGCCCGCAATTATAAACGAAATGCCACACACGCCTATGATAAAGCATTCTGCAAAACAGTTACGCCGTCGTTCAGCTGCCGCCATTAGAAGCACAAGTCTGCCGAGGCTGATTTCAGAGTTGTTTCCAAAATGCCAAACAGCCTCTCAAAATGTAAACGATCTGACTGCAGTCACTGGAGGGCATGACTGCTATGTCGAGAAGCAGAGAAGGGTTGGGAGAGGATGTCTGACTGGAGAGATGGGGCAGCCTGGTAAGTCACTCAGCCCGCCGCGCTTCACTCTGTCTGTCTCCTGGGGTTGCTGTGAGCCTCACAGGTGCCAATTCCATGGGAAGTGCTCAGAATGGTGCCTGGCACCCCGGAAGCGCTCAGCGGCGCCTCACAGGTAAGTAAGGAGTCAACAGCATTTATATGCTGGGAAGTACACAACCCAAAATGAGAGCAAGAGCAACTATTTTTCCTTTACTAGCCTTCAATACAAGCCACATCTACCAAATTCCGACCCACTCCTGAAAAAAAAGAACCCAGAAAGCCAGACCTGCTTTGTGTGTGCTGAAATTCACAAAGGCAAGAACAGCCAACAAAGACGCAGAAGGGCCCTCGCAGCCTCCCCTGACCTGAGGTGCCCTGACAGTCTTCCAACAGATCTCCTTTCCCCCAGCGCAGATCTGAGTGGGCTTCTATCAGCTGCAACCAAAGGAGTCCTGTGTTGTCCCCTGCTTTTATTACATATATTAATCACAAAATGTGTTTTATTAAAAATCATAATCCTATGATATCCCCCGATTTCCCAAACACAATCAGACCATTTAATCAGCTCAGAAGTCCTGTCTGTTACACAAAAATGAGCCTGAGAAATTCAAATACATCTCCATGAGCTAAAACAACTCCCCCTACTACGCATCACACACACATAAACCAACCTGCATCTGTGCCCACCTCGGTACCTTTCACCCCACTGTAAGGCCAGTTGGAGCTTCTGCAACTCTGTTCTCTCCCAGACCTTTCTCATGTCTGCCTTGTTTTTTCTATTTTACCCAAGCCCTAAAGGCTGAAGCCCCAGGACAGGGACACAGCCCTCATCTCTCGGCCTTCTTTTTCAGGGCCAGCCCATCATCCCACTGTCACCGGGCACCACCAGCATGCAGCTTGGAGGTGAACCCCGGTGTCACTCCAAGCCCTCACCTGCGCTCTGGACTCTCATGCCCCAGCTCTCACGGCCTCCCCGCGTGTGGGTTTCACAGGCACCTCCACCCTCTCACAAGGAAAGGGGAGCGTCCGGTCACAGCCGTCACTCCTAAAACATCTATCTCCTCCTTTCTTCCTTGATGCCCTCCTCGGGGCACGGCACAGCCTAAATGCCAAGCAAGAAGCCTGAACACCGGCCGCACTCCTCACGCTCCTCACCCCACCCCAAGTCTGCCACGGCCGACCTCGAAACACCCCTGAAACCACCGACCCCTCCACTTCTACCGCAGCCGGCCGGCTGGGGCAGACCTCCCAGCTCCCGCCCTGGACTCCCGGGGGCTCCTGCGAGAGCAGTCTTGGTGAGGCTCCGCCGGCTCGCCCGTCCTGCGGCATGACCTGCCTGGCCTCTTTCCTGTTCTCGCTTCAAGGCACGTGTCAGTCACTGGCCCCAAGTCACACCCAGCCTGCTCGTCCTCCAGAGGGCCACTCCTCAATGCAGCCTCCTCGGAGGCTCTCGCTGACCACCATTCCGAGTTGGTGTTGGTGTCACGAGCCCGCTCGTTCTCTCTGTACCCCACCCGTTCCCTGCAGCGACTCTACCACACGTCCCAGGCACTAGCTCAAACATGGCCTGCCACCTTATAAACGTCTCAGTGACTTTTCCCAGGAAGACAATGGCACTTCCCTCAGATGGCATCACCCTGAATAAAACATGTATCCTGGGGAGTGAGCAGCTCCCTGTATGAGCACATCACTGAAAGTGAATTTCTGGAGGGAAGGGACATTTCTTCTCTCTCTCCAACCCGGCACCCAGCCTGGCGCTGAAGGAGCTACGCTTACCACCTCCCAACACCGACTCTTAATTCACACGAAGCGTATATTCTCGATGGGGTCAATGTCACAGCCAAAGAGCAAAAACTGGCTCCGTGGGTGGGGTCGCTGCTGGATGACAGTGATTCCTGGCCTTCTCAAGTCCAATCTTACTCCCCAAAACACTATCCTTTAGTATTTAATCTCTCTTCTTCGAGAGCAACTGCACTGACTCTGAGTTATCTTCCTCCTTAGGGAATCAAGAAATGGCTGCGGCCAAGGAAAAGGCCTGAGCGTGCTGACTACAGCCTTTCTCTCCACCTCCCTTCCCTTTCAGATGCCCGTGTCACCGCTCTCAGCTGGCACCACCGTCTCCCCCGCTGAGTTGACTACTCCTATCGCTGAAACCTCAGGTAAATTTTACAGCCTCGGCCATTGCCTTGCTAAGCTATGGTGTGGCCATGGGCCCTTTGAGCTATGGCTGCTGCCATGTCTCTTTAAGCTTTGGCCCCCTCCCCTATCTTGGGGAGGCGAATCTCCTCTCTCTCTCTCTCTCATTTACTTTCTAAATAAACTATATTTTCTAACCTAAAAAAAGAAAAAATTTATGGCCTCTATGAAGCTGCATCTTCTAGCCCTCATGCCTTGCTCCTGTCTTCAGCAGCCCATAGCACTTAAACTTAGGGGTCTGTATCAAAAAATTCCCACATAATTATGCACTGATTCAATCATCCTTTAATGAATTCAAACACGTTCCTGTCTTTCCTACCACAATTTAAGTTGCCTGAAGGCAGAAACCATAATAAAGCACTGATGTCCTCCATCAGACCTGATACAGTGGTCAAACAGAAAATATGTATAAAAGAAGACTGCTATTATCTTAAGTAGAAATTCTCATTAATGGAGCTTTTCTTAAGCAGGGTTCGCCCAAAATGTTAACACACAAAAGCAAATGGTAACAGTGAATCAAGTTAAGCTTAACAGCAACAGACAAAAACCAAAAAGGACAGGAAGAGCATGTAAGTATGAAGGGAGACCCAAATAAAGCCTGAATTATCTTTCAGAGGGGGTCCCCTTGTACTACAGGCTTCCCCCGCCAGGTAATTGCTCTAGGAACCTGTCGGCATCCGTGTATCAGCTAGCATCGTAAGAGGCTGCATTTGGGGGGGATTTTTGGGGGGGAATTCTTTCAACATGTCTGCCCATTTCGTGATGGGTGATTGATGAGTGCACCTGCCCATACTGCACTGAGTGTTTGGCAATTTTTGACCAAAAACAGTATGACCCCCATGTCCCGTCCTCCCTATTCATCCCATCTCTCCCCCATGTGACTTTGTTTTCCCAGATGAAAGAAGTCCTCAATGGGAAAAGGTGTGGAAGAGGCAAAACAAAACACAGCAGAAGCACTCAACGGCACACAAACGGACAAGTTCAGAAACGGTTTTGTGCAGTGAAAAACGTGTCTGGATGGGTATACTACATCAAATGGAGAGTCCTCTGAAGGCGACTGAAATTTAAACATGTAAGAATAAATACATGATTTTTCCATAAATAAATTTTGCTTTTCTGGGTCTCCCCCGTACTCTGAAGGTAGAGTGTGTCTGTGATCCTTTTTAGTGTTTAGCATAGCACCATGTATGATTAAGTATTTTAAAAAGTGGCAATGACAAAAGGTTGACGTCAAATAATAAAACAAAATTATTTTCTGTTAATTGAAGAGAACATAGTCTTCCATGAAGGAAATCACTGAGTAATAAAGACAAAAGGAAACACATTTCAGGTTTTTAAAATTTTCAATGGATGCATCTGCAGTAACGCTCACTAATGATAAGCCAGCCCTTGGTCCATCTCAGCCCTCTGCGTTCTGTTAAGCTTCTACAGCACAGAAGAATGTGGAATCCTAGAATTCTGGATAATTTAAAAATTCTCCCTATGTTTCTTTTTGCAAAAAGTCACTACACTTACCTTTGATCTGTCTTTGAAGTGGTAGGAAAAATGTCTTCCTCCACATCTGATTCATCTACCTCAATCACCTGGGGGGGAACAAAGCAACAGATGATTTTGTGAGTAAAAACTAACTAAATGACTGAATCCCAAGGTGCTTTTTAAAAAAAAATTATACTAAAAAAGAGACAGAATCCAAGTAAGCAGCAGGTACAACGACAAAAGCTGTCTGCCCTCACCCCTGTATGTATCCCTCTTTGTTCACGAATGTCATTCCTGGCTACCCACTCAGCTCATGACTTCCCAGCCACCACAGGGGCCTGGGCACCCAGAGGAAGGCTCGTGAGGTTGGTGAAAGACTCGCAGCAGCTCACACGCCCTTCGATTTCCTTCCTGGGCTCTGAAAACAAGTTTAAGTGAGGCATCACACTGTGTGACTACCTCTTTGTTACATGTCTCTGTTAAATACCATTTGTTAGTGTCAAGACCCAACAAAGATATTTCTGGTTCTTGGCTCTGTCACCCAAGACACAGACTCCCCCCTCTGCATCTTGCGTAGTCTTGACACGTGATACACATGTTTGCTATGTCTTTATTCCACTGAAGAGCAGATGCAGATGAAGCCAGGGACAGAACACCAAACAAGCAGTGCCCGAGGCCAAGGCTGCTGCCAGCCACCCTGCAGCACACAGGACAGTCTCTGAACAAAGATGATTTGGTCCAAAATGTCAACAGGGCTGTGACTGAGGAGCCCTGATGCAGAGGAAGTATACTGGCTTGGGGGTCAAGACACGTGGGCTTTGAAAGTGAGGTACCAGGGGTGTGAAGCCCACGCTGGACTCGAGTTAGGGGGGAGCAGATGGCCCATGCTGAGTCTGAGGCAGGACACAGACCCCTGGACACTGGCCCTGCAGCCACTGTGAGTCCAATATCAGCCATGAGGCACAGCCAGCATCATGAGAACAAAGTAACAAGAGGAGCCCAGGCACAATTAAACCTCTCCATGCACCGAATTCACCTTCAGTCTTAGCATTCCAAGCACGGGGTCGTTCAACACTGTTATCCTTAAGAACACTACTATATCCATGACATTTATGGATTTCGAATAACATGAACCATTATTTTCAAAAGAGAGAAAGAGAAATCAAGAAAAAAGCAAATCCTAGAAGCCCTCAGTATAATCAGTAAAGCTCTCTCCAGCTTTAGTGTTCCATACTTTTTCTTCTTTTATTTACTTTGTAAGTCAAAGTGTTGACAATTCATAATGTAGAAAACATGAATTATTAAAACACAACCATGAAACTTTTTTCTCACCTCTGAATAATTCTTAGGGGCAACGTTTCGGGAGGGCTGCTGTCTTGTAGCTTTAAAGGCTAGAATGGAAAAGACGAAACATGTATTGTTATTCTTAAAACAACTTAAAAAAACTTGCACATTACTTTAACTGAAGGATTTCTAAGTCCTATTTGCAAAAACCCATGACGACCAATTATAAAACCATTTATATTTTTTAAAACTAAAAGGAGGTTGAATTATATGTTCAAATAATTCAAGGCCTAGCTGTCAGTTTTATGATTTCCCAGATCATTCAAGCACAGCCGAAGAAGCAGTGTGCATAAATACCCACACCAAACGTATTTTACAGAAAAGCACCCGAAGGACGGAATCTGATCGCCTAACCACCTGAACTGCCAGCACCCAAAGGTCAGCCTCTTCCCCCTCCTTCTCCACAGCCATGCTGCTTCTCCCACAGCTAGATTAGGAGTTACGTGGCTCCCAGAAGGAGCTTCTTGTTCTCCCCACCTGGACAGCCATATTTGGTACCTAGGAAATATATCGGAGGAAAATTCTAGAAAACAGCATATCGTTTATTCCATGATAAAAATTCCTTTGAATCCACGCTTTAAGCTGAGTGCGGTGGCTGACACCTGTAATCCCAACACTTTGGGAGGCCGGGGCAGAAGGACTGCTTGAGCCCAGAAGTTTAAGACTAGCCTGGGCGACACAGCGAGACCTTGTCTCTACAAAAAAATCAAAAAATTAGCCAGGCGTGGTGGCGCAGGCCTGTAGTGCTAGCTACTAGGGGAGACTGAGGCCGAAGGATCGCCTGAGACCAGGAGGTTGAGGCTGAGTGACCTCGCTTGTGTCCCTGCACTCTGTAAGAGTGAAACTCACTCAAAAAACAAAAGAAAACTTGGTTAGACACCTGATGTTTAGCTAACCCGTTCTCTTTCCCCCTCTTTTCCCTTGAGATCAAAACCTACAATAAATTTCAAATACCCAGTTGAGATTTATTCTCTAAACCTTGCTAGTCTGCTAATATCAAAAATATTTCCCCCAAGATAACCCCCGAACTAAACAACAGGGCAAGGAAGAAAAAGAGACGATTTTAAACGCCCAACGCTCAAGAATCCTGGAGAGTCCAAGCTTCTCCTGGTCAGAGAACCTCAGAAATCCTTCCCCCCAACCTGCACGAGCGATACACTGGCTCATGTTTCCCGTTCCAGGTTCTGCCCAATCCCGCCAGGCCCAAGAGGGGAGGGGGAGGCAGAGTTCTCACCTGGTCACCCAATTCTTAGTCTCCCAACCCACTCTGCTTGAGAGGCCAGACCAGCAACAGACAAAAAAGCCAGAGAGCATTTCTGCTCAACGTCAACTCACTGACTCTGCACACTCTAAGACCCCTGAAGGCAAGACCCCTTTCTCTTTATCCCTAGCGGACAGCAAATGATGGACGGACGCTTGTGACATGAAGTCACGTTAGAAAAGCAAGCCCTGTGTTGTGTTGAAAAGTCAACAGAGTGTGGTGGCGAAGTGCTCCGGCCTGGAGTCAAGCTCACTCTGACTCATTGACTGGAACATGGCCAAGTTCCTGGCTCCTTTCTACCTCGCCTGCAAAATCATGGACACTCCAGGAAGAAAACTGCCGAAAGGCTAAGAGGCAGATGACATAGATGGCTCTGGCAAGTGCCAGGCATGTGTAAGCATTCAGATATGTGTAGCTATTCCTGGTAGCAAGATGGGTACCCCCAGCAGCAAATTAAGTGTAAAGGCAACAGCTTCAGAGCTATCTGTTATCTGCTCAGTCACCATCTACTGCTGGCTAACTTTAATGGGAAAATCTGGGCCGTCAACTCTTAATTCACAACCGCTGCTGGCCATAAGTATGACTTCTCAATAAAACTGCAGTACAAGAAATCTCCATACTCCATGGAGCTCGTTATGAAAGAATCTGACCTTCATTTATCTCTCACACCTCCACTTACAACAGGGATCTGGCAGTGACAGTCTTAATTTGTTGCTTAGCACTCTCATCAGTATTTTGTCAGAGCCTTAACAACACCAAATCTAACTTGATAAAAAATGTTTCACAAATTCGTATTTAAAAATCGTTTTTTTTTTTTTAAAAAGGACCAATATTGGAGGTAATCAGTTAAATTAGCAACACCATCAGATCAAATCAATTAAATAAAAGACAAACTTAGACCAATGACTTACATAGCATCCATCTTCATAAACTTATTACAAAACACTGCCACTGATAATGGAGCAATTATCTGAATGTTAACTAGGTGATGTGGTCAGTACTGCATATGGTTAAGCTCATTTGATATAACTATTCTGTGAAGTCAGTCCAATATTGCCCATTACAGAATAACAGCAGTTTATACTTTCTGAGGGCATAGTATGCATAAACACTATGCCTCAAAATAAGCCAGTGGGGTAGCTGTGATCATTACCCCGGATCCTATAGATGAGAACTCTGAATTTAAAGATGGGGACACACGGTGTAAACCTAGGAGTCAGGATTCAGACCAAGATCTTTCTTACATTTAATCTTTACGCTATCCTACCCCTAAGTAAGCACCATGCAGCCATTCTCAAGTGTTTAAAGGGCACCCACTGAGGGCCAGGCACTGTGGATACGTGAGGAGCAAGGACCCCGTTCTCACAGCACTCCAGTGCCAGGGCTGAGCTGGCGAGTGAAGAGCTAGCTGACAGAGCAGGGCCCGACTTCACAGCTGGGGTCTTCACAACACCATGCTCGCTGGAAAAAGCAGTTTGTCAATTTGCTTTTCTTGCATAGCCTCTTTTCACAGATGAATATTATTCCTTTAGAAAAAGACCTCTCATCAACAAGGGTAACTGCATAATCAACGTTTGTATACCTAACCCTGAACTATACCACACATCTTTTTAATAAAAAAAGAAAAGAAAAAGACCAACTTATAAAACTTCTAAAGCACCATAACTGGTCTCTAGTCTAGCTACATGAATAGCTCTACTCCACATCATCCATGGATATGAACAGTTAACTGAAGAGCATCTCTGAAAGCCTCATAGGATAGTGTTTCTGAAAGGAGCTGACGTTGGAAAGGGAAAAAAATGGACACAAAACCCCTATGGGGGGCCAGGTGTGGTGGCTCATACCTGTGATTCCAAAGATTTGGGAGGCCAAGAGAGAAAGGAGGCGAGATGGTCAGGAGTCGGAGACCAGCCTGGGCAACATAGTGACACCTTGTCTCTACCAAAAAAATAAAAATTAAAGTACTGGTCAAGGTGCACACCTGTAGTCCTAGCTGCTTGGGAGGCTGAGGTGGGAGGACTACTTGAGCCCAGGATGCTGAGGCTGCAGTGAGCTAGGACTGCACCACTGCACTCCAGCCTGGGCAACAGGACCAGGCCATGTTCTCTGCAAAAATTGATTTTAAAAAATAACAACAAAACCCCCCTCTGAGACAGAGTCCTAGATGCAAAGAAGGCAGCTATATGAAAATAAGAATAAAACCTCTGTATCTGTTCAGTGTAGGCTAGGTTAATCAAACAAACACTTCTGCTGACAACAACCCAAATTATTACCTCCAATATTTTTTAAAAAATCCTCAATGGCATTAAGAGCTGATCACATAGTAAGGAGTTACCAAGCCAAAAGTGAAGAAAAGCTCGAACTCAGAGAGGCAAGCAGAGTCCTTTCCCAGAGTTCAACCTTTGATGTGGGAAAATGTTAACACCGGTTTTGAGAGTCCTAGAGGGAAGCTTTATGTAGACCCCCCACCTTAAGGAGGGACTCCAATGGCTAAACAGAGAAGCCGGCAAACGGCGTTCACAAGCACCTACAAGCACCGATCACCTGGCTGGGCCAAATCACCCTCAGGCTGTGCACTTAGTCTAAGCAGCCTGAGGCCTGCGGTGCCCCAGAAGCCTGGAGAGGCAGAGCGATCTTCTCTGGAGGAAGACAGCTTCATCCCAGGCCTCAAGTTATTCCAACTAACAACCTTCTAAGAGTAACAATAACAAAACACGGAAGGAAACAAGTCACCATAAGTGGAAGTCAACAGAAAACAGAGAGAGTCCAAAGATATTCAGACACCAGGTTATTAAATACAAAACAAATATTCTTACTCTGCACATAAAAAAACCAGACAGGTCTTCAAATATTTTCAGAAAATTTAAAAAAATTATTAAAGGTAACAGGGCATATTTTAAAAGAGCCAAACAGAGTTTCTAAACCATTCCCCCTAAAATGATGACAATTAAAAATCAGAGAGTAATTTTAAAAACAGGTGAGTGAATTGGAAGACTGATCAGAAATACTCAGAATGTAATGCAGGAAGAGAAAACAACAAAACATACAAGAGAGGCCATCAGCCGTGGGCGGATAGAATGAAAAGTCTAATATTTACTTAAATGAAGACTCAGAAGGAGGGAGAAAAAGGATAGCACATAGTATCTGAAGGAATAATGGCCAGGAATTTCCTAGAAACGGTGAAGGATACCAATTCAGGATTCATGGAGTCTAATAAATCCAAAGCAGGATAAAAAGAGTGCTGTATTTAGATTTGCCGTCGGGAGCCTGCAGAACGCCAGAGACAGCAAGCTGAGGGAAAAATAGAGCACTTAAAAAAAGCAAAGAGCTTAACTAATATCTGATTTCCTAACATCAATGGAAGCCTGAAAACTCACTCTAAGTGATGAATTCTGCCCACTTGTGCCAAGAAAGGCATCATATGCAACAACTGAGCCAGGACTGTGGGCGAACAAGTGGGTGATGGGCAGCACCCCAAATCCGTCAGTTGCATGCCAACCAGCTTTGGAGGCTCAGCCCGAGGTGCTCATGTTCTCTTTTTCTGTTCTTTGTTTTCTCATTTTCAAATAACAGCAACCAACATTTCATAAATGCCTACTATGTGCCAGGTTTTTTGCTTATTTGATCTTTAGGATAACCCAATACAGTGGAGATTATCAGTCCCAATTCACATGGAAATAAACTAGGAAGGTGAGTGACTTGTCTCAAGTCGCAAAGGTCACAGGCTGAACTCAAAGTTGAACTCCACCTGGGTCCTTTACCACTTGTCCGGATGCCCTCTCTCTCTCTCTTCTCTGCGTCTGTGTTAGATCCACCAAGAATGGAACAGCTGCTTTCTGGATGCCATTCCCTAAAGTAAAGACAGCGTGTTTCTGAAGCTAAGCATACTACCCGGCTCTCCCCGAGTACTGAATCATACTTGAACAGAAATACAGCAACAGAATGTCCGATAAGGTTCCCTAAGAGTCTTCAATCAATCTGATGTTTGTACCCTTTCTCCAATGCCAGCTGTCATCCCAAGCACACTGAAACTTCCTTCAATGGAGTGACAGCTTCCCTGCTTCCAAGGCAGCTTACTCCATCTTCACACTAACTAGACAGATTATTCTGTATAATGCAGACTCCTCTGCTGAGAACCAGTAGCTAGGTTTCTAACCTCATCTTGGTCTGGAAACCAGTAAGTGGTCAACTACTAGTTCTGGAGTCCAGAGAACACGAGGTCATTCCAAGTTCTGGTTCCGAATTGCTATGAGACCTTGGGCAAGTCACCTATCTTTGCTTTTCTGTAAAGCAGGGTTAGTTTAATAAGTACTTACCCCACAGATCTTTTAAAAGGCAGGCAGTTTCACAAATATTAGCTACTGTTTGTACTATTAGTGGCTTTATGAGGGAGCAAAGTTGCTCCGATGTCTTCCAGCTCAATTCAATCAGACGGTAAGCTTCATCTGGTATGCTTCCAGCTTTTCCAATTCAAACTCAAGGGGCCAGGAGTTCTTAATCTGGGGGCTATGAATGGGCTTTGTGGCGGGGGCAGGGGGTGTGTGTCCCCAAACCCTTTGAAAGTCAGTGTAATTGCATGTGAGTACTTATTCGGGGAGAGAAGACGTAGCTCTTATCAGGTTCTCAGAGAATCCATAAGCCAAAAGAGATTTAATGTTGCCTTTGGAACTAAACTAAACAAATCAATATTCCTTTTCACGTGCTAGAACATAATCTATGTAAAGGCCTGAATCCTTCCCAGGCTTGATATTCCAAGCTCCTTCTATCAGGTTTTAAGTTATGTGGTTTCTCTTCTGAGTGATCATACACAGCCTGAAATGCAGTTCAAGATGAGCACAGTTCTCTTGCCATGGCATGTCCATACAGCACAGGGAGAACATCCTTGCTGCAGATGCACCACTTCTGCTAAGAGGGCTTAAGACAGCCATCAGCCTGGCAGTCAGGCTGGCCTGCACAGCTTTACTGACCTAAGAGGTCTTTGTCACCTGGTGCTGCTAAGCTCACATGCCTCTCGCAACTGTGTTGCGCAGCTGTCCTTCGGACATAAATGTAGCTTGTATTTACCCTTGACAAACTTCATCTTGTGAGAATTAGTTCAAGTCCCCAGTGTGTCAACAACTAATACTAGCTATGAAAGTGAGACAGTAATTAACCTCAAATGACAGACAATATAAATACATATACACGTATTCTAAATGCAAAGTAGAAAAAAATACCACCACCTATCTTATCCATTTTTGGTAAACATGACTAAAAATTTGAGGCCAATTTTTGGACTACAGGACATACACAAATGAATTCCACGACTTAGTCACAATTTCACACACATCTCTACACAGACGGCAACACAGGGAAAACACGGAAGCAGAATTACAGAGGCAGTTTCCCTCTCTCAGTCACTGTTGCATACCGGCCAACGCTTCACTTCTCTATGCTGCCATGATCTCTGTCAAGGGAGATACTAACAACATTTGACTAAAGAAAGGAATTATAAAACATAATTTTTAAAGCTTAACCAAGATAGTTCTGATGCATGACAAAGATCTTTGAAAGAATAATTTGGCCAGGCTGGGTGGTTCAGCCTGTAATCCCAGCACTTCGGGAGGCCAAGGCAAGTAGATTGCCTGAGCCTGCGAGTTTGAGACCAGTCTGGGCAACTTGGTGAGACCTCGTCTCTACAATAAATCAAAAATTAGCCGGGCATGGTAGCGTGCCTGTAGTTACAGCTACTTGGAAGGCTGAGGTGGAAGTCGATGCTGGAGTGGCCGTGAGTATGCCACTGCACTCTAGTCGGCGACGGAATGAGACTGCAACTCAAAAAAAAAAAAAAAAAAGAAAAGAATAATTTATCCTGAGATCCGAATTGCCCTTTTAACTCCCCAAAACTAGCAACGCAAATACATGACGGTTACCAATGGGGATCACCTCGGTATTCCTATGTTGGAATTTATAATTAACTGCTAGGCAATTGCCTGCGGTCTATACTCACCATCCATAATAGACATATTTCTAGATGTCGACACAGTGGCCTTTGAGCTCCTGCCACGAGTGGAAGTTTCCAGGCCAGCACTTGCTGTTGGAAAAGTGAGTAGTCAATCTCAAATCCTATCAGTAGCTCAGGCTTTTTTTTGCAACACCAAAATAAAAGCTAAGTAAAATTATGGCAAATAAGTGTATTCGTAAAAGGTCAAAAACATATATAAGAAAAACAAATGGTGTCTGACCAACTGATTTTCAGAGATGATTCTTTTAGGTCACATTTGGTTCTTATTTGTCGGATTAAAATTTAAGAAAAAGTTTTCTAAGTGTAAGGATCATGAGAATCATCATTAGAAGATGGGGACTTTAAACTAATTTACTATTCATTTTACCAGCATGACATGCCTCTGGATAAATACTTAATTAAAAACAATGTTAAAATATCGCTAGGGGTGAGTTTATACAATGTGTGAGAAAGTCACCAGATGACCATTTTCTATTTGCTTGGACTATTCAATGACAATAATGTCTCTTTAAATACAATCATGACAACTAATGATTGCTTTTAGAAACCAAATTGTTTTTCTTTATAAGCAAATTTCACGAAGCCCACTTCATAAGCTTGTGGGTATTTGTATCCTATGACAACAAAAATGATAATCATGATCGAATTCTCATCCTGCTCCTCCCACTGCCATTAGCTAGCTATTTTCTCTATAACTCCTATTTTCCTCACTATTACTTTGTACCAATGAGAGTAAATATGCCATTAAATGAACCCAAAAGGTAATGTGTGAAAAACACAGTGAAGTTTGTAAAAGTATGTGTTAGGAACAATTAAAACCCTACATGCATGTGGCCATTCAAAATTCATTTAAGTAAAAAGTACATGCAGCTGCACTAAAGACTGCCTTTATGCATTGTAAAAATAGGTTTTTAAAGAACTGTGCTTCGAACACAGAAACTTGATTCTGACAAGACACGATCCTGCATTTCCCCCTCAGCTGCCAAGTCTGAGTGCACAAACGCCTGCACCCAGTGCTACCTCTTCCTCTCTGAGACCCTCCTCTCGGTGCTGAATTCTGCCCTCTTCCTCCTCTCCGTCCTCTTCCCCGGCCTCTTCCTTTGTTCGCCGCTGCCGAGATGCTGTCATCAGAGTCATCAGCCATCTGCTCAGTTAAGTCTATACTCATCAGGTCATCGGCACTGAAGGCGGAGTCCTCTGTCTGAGCTCTGAGTGCTCTGGCCCTGTTCATAGCCTGAGAGATGACAAAGAGAAGGTATGCATAAGTACACGGTGCAGCATCCGGACACCATTCAGGCATCCACATGAACACCTACCACTGTCAACCTGTCTACATCATTCTTCACTATAAAATATAAAAGGGAAGCTCCTCACTAAGCAAATTAATTGTCTATTAACTGTCAGATCAATTTACAATCCTACCTATAAAATAAGACCTTGCAAAAAGGTTTACTAAGAAAAATGAAACTTTACAAGATCAAAACTTCCAGAAATCAAAGAAATACTGGCAACCACACCTAATTCAATACCACATTTCTAAGAGACTATCATCATCTAAGCCACTTTTTAAGATGGGATCTTAATAAATACGAAAAAAAAAAAACTTACAGAAAATAGCTGCTATCTCTGGGTGGTAAAATTTTAGGGTCCTTTGTTTTCTCTTTTATTCTTCAATACTACAAAATTTCTATAACACCCTTTTTCTAATTTTTTTTTTTTTTTTGAGTTGGAGTCTCACTCTGTCACCCAGACTGGAGCGCAGTGGCCGCTCCCGGCCACCACAGCCTCGACCTGCTGGGCTCCGGCGATCCTTCCGCCTCAGCCTTCCGAGTAGCTGGAACTCCAGGCACGCGCTACCACGCCCGGCTAATTGTTTTGATTTATTGTAGAGATGAGGTCTCGCCAAGTTGCCCAGGCGGGTCTTGAACCCGCGGGCTCAGGCAATCCACTCACCTCAGCCTCCCAAAGTGCGGGATTACAGGCTGAGCCACCGAG
>CAUYQG010236697.1:0-17659 GCA_963574415.1 Tarsius wallacei | reverse complement strand
TACTAAGGGCATTGGTTCCAAAACAAACCATATTAGTTGACAGTAAAAATTGTTTGAAGCCGGGCTTGGTGGCTCAACCTGTAATCCCGTGCCTTTGGGAGGCTGAGGTGAGTGGATTGCCTGAGCCCGCGGGTTCGAGACCCGCCTGGGCAAGCGAGACCTCATCTCTACAATAAATCAAAAAATTAGCCGGGCGCGGTAGCGCGCGCCTGTAGTTCCAGCTACTTGGAAGGCTGAGACGGAAGGATCGCCTGAGCCCAGCGGGTCGAGGCTGCGGTGGCCGGGAGCGGCCACTGCACTCCAGTCTGGGCGACAGAGTGAGACTCCAACTCAAAAAAAAAAAAAAAAAAAAATTTCAATCTATTACTATTTTTTTTTTTCATTAGTTATGATTTTGGTGTCATAAATAACTACATTTTGCCTAATTCAAGGTAAAAATATTTTTTCCTGTTTTCCTCTCAGATATTTATTGAATAGATTTATGGTTTACATTTAAATCTATGATCCATTTAGAATTAATTTTTATATACAATGTGAAGTTTAGGTCAAAGATTACTTTTTGGCATATGGATATGCAATTATCTCAGAAATATTTGTCAAAAAGATCATGCTTTCTCCATTGAAATGCTTTTGCAACTTTTCCAATAATATTTTGGCCATATTTTTTCTATTTCTACACTGCCTTCCTATTCAAGAAAAGTCTTTGAACTATGCAGTAAAACAAAAAGCTTATTTTCCCAAGTTACTTCAAGTGAAATGTAAAAACCAAACAACCATATGTTTCCATTATTCTCCCCACCCTATGTTTCAATCATCATATGTATGATATCTGCATACTTTGAAAAATTCATCAGGCAATATTATAATTTTTGTTTCAATAAATACCCTCTTACACTCTCCCCCCCTTTCTACTATCTCCTTTTTCTTAGCTGTTACGTTCAGAAGTTCTTGAGTTCCCAATGGCCCCTGTTCTGCTGTTCACAAAAACCTAAAGTTTTACTGTACCTATTCTATTGCACACTATAATTGTGACTGTATTTATGTTGGTATAAAGCAGTAAGAAAAAAAGAGTCTGTGAAACTGCTGATGCTGCCATTGCTACCCCATCCTTTGCTGTCTGTCCTTGCTGCCTATACTATAAGCATTTAGCTTTATTTGCCAAGCCTGATCCCAGAAGAGTCAAAAGCATTTCTTCTTATTACCTCTTATGAATATCTCATTCCTTGATAAAGTGTTTGTTGTTGTTTTTACATCCATATTTATCTGCAATTCTGGGAGATAATTGTACCTATTCCAAAAGACACTTTAAAAAAAAAAGCCAAAATCACATAACTGAAATAGACAGCAAAACAAAACAGCAGCAACAAAAACGCAAACAGAAAATTTACCACACTAAAGTAAATTTTTGAGTTCTAATTTCCCAACCTTATGTACCAGCTCTTATCTAGTGCTCGGAATCCTTTGATAATTGTTTTACTTTTCCCAGAATTTTTAGTGAGAATTGATGAGTAAGATGAACTGGATGTGCATATTCCATCTTAAATGAACCTGGAAACTTCCAGCACCAACTATTTTAATTAATCTCAGAGTCCTCTAGACTATTAAAAATAACATAAGCGAGATACATTTAAGAGAGATGAGAGACAAAAATATATTTTTTTCAGCAGTTTGAAAATCAAGATTCTGTACTCCTAATTAGAGTTTCAGAATTTGATGATTGGAAAGAAACTGGAAACTTATTTACTTAGAGATGGCATGTGAAACCTCCTTGCTAGTAAAGGATACCAAAATGCACTAAATGAAAAAGTGAAGAGGAGAGGAGAGGAGAGGAAAGGGCAGGGGAGGGGAGTGGAGGAGAGGGAAGGGGAGAAGGGGAGGGAAAGGAAGGGAAGGGGAGGGAAAAGAGGAGTAGTTTATATAAGAATATCCAAGAAGCAGTCAAAGATATTTCTCACATTTTTATTTATTTTTTTCTGTTCCAAAATGCTGTTTTATTCTTAAAAGAAACTAATGCATTTTAAAAAATACTTGATAAGCTAATAATGCAACTGAAGGGATATGTGTGTCATTTATTATATTTAGTTGCAACATACCTAAAAGTTTTAAAGAAAGCACAGCTGTGAATATCTTCAAGAATCAGAAAGTGGTGATCCCAATGAGATGGATTTGGATAAAGAGAAGTCTTCATAGAAGTATTGAATTCTTTTTTTTTTTAATTTCATACTATTTATTTATTATTTATTATTTTAAAGTTGTGAGGTCCAATTCAGGGTTAGGTATACAAATGTTCATTGTGCAGATGCCCTTGTTGATGAGATGTGTCCCTCCCTCCCCTGGCAGTTTCCCTCAACTGCCAATCCCACTCCTACTCTCCTGGGAGTTTCTCACTATTGCCAATCCCTTTCTTATAGTATTATGATAATTGTTCAAGGTCAGCTTATGAGTGAGACCATATGGTACTCTATTCTTTGTTTCTGTGAGAGATCACTGAGTATGATTGACTCTAAATCCATCCAAGTTGCTGTGAAGTCCATCTGTTTGTCCTTCTTTATGGCTGCATGATATTCCATTGTGTATTTGTACCACATTTTTAAATCCAGTCCAGCTTCGATGGGCAGTATGGTTGGTTCCATGTTTTTGCTATTGTGACTAGAGTTGATAGAAGGACTTGAGTTCCTCTGGGTATATTTCCAATAGGGGATTGCTGGGTCATATGGAAGGTCAATGTCTAGTTCTTTCAGAAATCACCACATTGTCTTCCAAAGAGGTTGCACTAGTTTGCATTCCCAACAGCAGTATAGAAGCATTCCTTTTTTCTGCCTCCTTGCCTACATCTGTTGTTGTTTGTTTTATTAATGATGGTCATTCTTACTGAGGTTAGATGATATATCAGCGTGGTTTTGATTTGCATTTCTCTGATAATTAGTGAGGCTGATGTGATGATTCATGTGTCTGTTGACTGCCCATATATCGTCTTTTGAGAAGTGTCTATTCATGTCTTTTCCCACGTTTTAATGGGCCTGTTTGTTTTTTGTTTTTTGTTTTTCTTTTGGTGTGTTTGAGTCCCTTGTAGATCCTAGAATTTCTCACATTTTTAAAAGTAATATTTTCCTTGTTACAGCACATCTTAAGTTCAAAAGAGTTTGTGTGTGTGTGTGTGTGTGTGAGTGTGTGTATCTTAATTTTTTGAAAAACAAATGTTGGGTAACTGATCTAAATCAGTTACCAGGACAGACAAAGAAAATACAATACAATACAGACATCAAATATTTGGATAAAAAAGTTATGAGTGTATGGCTAAATTGAAAATCATTATCCAAAGCTTGTTTAAGCCATTGATTGGTTCAGAAGATGGTGTTTAATATGAGATTCGGGTTAGAAAGTGCTATCGTAGGTAAATCAAAGGAAAACAGTTCTGGTGTCAATCTAGTTAGGGAGAAAGTGATTGTCAAGCCGGACTCGGTGGCTCAGCCTGTAATCCCATGCCTTGGGAGGCTGAGGTGAGTGGATTGCCTGAGCCCGCGGGTTCGAGACCCGCCTGGGCAAGCGAGACCTCATCTCTGCAATAAATCAAAAAATTAGCCAGTTGTGGTAACACACGCCTGTAATTCCAGCTACTTGGAAGGCTGAGGTGGAAGGATCGCCAGAGCCCAGTAGGTCGAGGCTGCAATGGCCGGGAGCGGCCACTGCACTCCAGCCTGGGTGACAGAGTGAGACTCCAACTCAAAAAAAAAAAAAAAGTTATTGTCATGTTCACTAGACATAAGTGCCTCTAAGAGTCAAAGGATCCCATGACTGCTGCTAAGAGATGATGTAGGCATTTGAATTATTTATGGAAGGGTTGAGTCTGAGGAATGAGACCACTAAAAAATTGTTAGAGAAAGAGAATACTTTCATTCCCTTTCTAGGCTGACGACTTTGACAAGAGTGTGAGGATCAACCAAACTGAAAATGTAAATACTGGAAGGAGTTTGGATGCGTGGAACTAATCTTACAAAAAGGGAAATAACTTTACAGGAGTGGAAGAAGAATTTTACAGGAATAGAGGAAGAATCATGTTCTAAAGCTTCCTATGATTATGCAAGATGAGCAAGAATTTTACAAATATTTAGACATCCTTAAAATATGGATAGAGTGTAGGTCTTTATTGTAGGCAGGTTATTGGGATGGTTATGAAGAGGAAAAAATTATGAAGAGGGAAAATTTTCAGATTTCCAGTCTTTGAAACTAGGAGATACTGAGACATGAGAAGGAGTGAACATTTTACCAAAATAAAGAATAGACAATGAAAAAGTCAAAAAGTATAAGAAAAATAAAGGCATAGAGTGACAGAAGGAAAATATCGTGATTTTTAAAATGAGTATTTCAGGATTTGTATGCCACAAAATTTGTAATGTCAGTAGGTATTTGAAACTGCAGGACTAGTCTTTCTGTCTTGGGATCTCAGAGGCCAGCTCCAAAATCAGAAATTTATAGTTACAGAAGAATCATATTCTCAAAATGTGAGTTACAGGAATCACTATGAGAGTAGGAAAAGTATTAACCCTAAATAGTGGTAACAACACATTTCTCCATTAACCTGGCTTCTTTGAGGCAGCATGGTTGGATGACACTGGAATGTTTTATTTGTAAGTGCTAAGGAGAGGCAGAGAGAGTTGGTTAGTCTGAGTCGCATTATGGTGTTATTGATTATGATTTATCTATTTTTGCTTATACTGTACAAAACTTTTTCAAAAAGTAGAAACATTGTAAAGCATTTGACATTATTTTTGGTGAACTATTGGTTCATTTTTTATTATCTACAGCTAATGGAGCAAGTTGGAATAATTTTGACAATTTGTTGAATAAAAATTGTTTAAAAAATTTGAGGCTATACTTTAAAAATATTTAGAAATAGAAAAAAAAGCTTTTATTTTTAACCTTTAATTTGATGTTTTTACTTACGATGACTTTAATTACAGCTCATATCATTTCCACATAAAACCTTGAATTTAAGCTTTTATCTGGGAAAATTAGATATACACCTAAAATTTGAACCAGGAAAATACAATAGTTTATTCCCAAATAATGCAGATGATCAGTTTTTCAAAATTCAATATTTCATGCACACTAAGTCCAATCTGAATCTAACATGGATTTTAAGAAAAGTAAACGTTTACCACTGAATTAGAATTCTTCTCCATTTTGGAAATAAAGTTGAACAGGGAACAGAAAATTGCTTACAAATGAGCCTAATCTTCCAAACTTCTAATGAGAGAGTGTAAGATAGGTATTTCTTTAATATCTGAGCTGAACCTAGTGTATGAATATCAAGTCAATTATTGCTGCTATGGGATTTTCTTTAAAAAAAAAGTTTAGCAGGAAGCAATGTGACAATTTTCACTATAAGCTTGGGAACATGATGAGTAATTTAAGGAATAAAATTGCTTTATTATATCAGAAGCTCCATGACTTTGGACTTCTTGTTTTGAAGCACTGAAAGGAAAAGGAAATGTAGAAAGGATTAATACCATCAGCCGGTGTTTGAAGAGCTAGATGGTAATAAAAAAAATTTTGCAGAGATAAAAATTCAATTTATTACCTTTTAGTCAGAATAAGGAACTCACTATGGCATTTGATATTTCATACATTTTGGTCAACTACTTTTTGTTCTCTTTAGAAAAAATACAAGGTTACTCTATATTTTATATATATAAATAATAATACAAGGTTACTCTATATTTTATATATATATATAATATATAAAATATAGAGTAACCTTGTTTGTATGTAATAATAAAATATGTAATAATAAAATATAAGATGTATTAGATATTGATATAAAATATGTAATAATAAAATATAAGATGTATTAGATATTGATATAATACCTATCTATGGGGATGCACATAAGGAAACCAATATAAAATTACAGAATAATAAACTAAGACACATGCACGTGCACACACACACACATATACACTAAAAATTCCTGAACTAGAGGGAGAAATTTCACTTTAGAATTCAAGAGGCCTGGACTTGAATGATAAATCTGCTGTTGAGTTTGTATGATATATTACCTCTACGGGCCTAGTTTTCTTATTTTACAAATGAGCATGACAGTCCCTGTCATATGGTGTCAATGTGATTAACAAATAAAATGATATTTAAACTATTTACCAGAATGTTTGTCACATAGTCAACATTAATACATAACCATCATTTCTGCTGTCAATACTTTGCTTTATTTATTGTTATCAAAATAAGACTGGCCATAATATCAATACTCTTGGTTGTATATGCATGTGAGACCTTAACAGGTATGGTAGCATGCATCCTAATTGGTTGAGTCCAGCAAAAAAGCATTTGTTTTGCATCCAAGATGCTAGAGTGGCATGTCACAAACTTCTACTGTGACCAGGTCATGGTGGGGGCAATGATTAGAGGGATGGATAAGAAGAAGTTTCTTAAATGCTGCCACCAGGAACAAGATTAGATTAGTAGAGCAAGTAGGTGTTGTATCTCTCCTTAACTCCCTCTATCCTTCCCCACAACCAAAAGAGAAACAAAGGTTAAAATGGACAGCCTCATGGATGGCTGAGCAAATGATTGACATTGTTAAAAAAATATCATTCTAGATACCAGATTTATAAAGTGTATTGAGGAAGAAGTGATGGATTTTTAAAGCATGGAACAGTCTTCTATAAGCATGCCACTTTCTTATAGAAACTACAGTAGGAATATAGGAATACAGTAGGAATGCAGAAATAATTCATCTGTTTCTTGTGAATTACAGAATGAATTTATTTTCTTTTTTCTTTTTCTTTTCTTTTCTTTCTTCCTTTCTTTTTTTTTTTTTTTTTTTTTTGAGTCAGAATCTCACGCTGTTAACCAGGCTGGAGTATGGTAGCACATTTAAAACTACTACAGCCTTGACATTCTGGGTTCAGGTGATCCTACTATCTCAGCCTTCTAAGTAGCTGGAACTATAGGCGTGCACAACCATGCCTGGCTATTTTTTAAAAATTTTATTGTAGAGATGATGTCTCACCAAGGTGCCCAGGCTGGTCTCGAACCCCTGGACTCAGGCAGTCCTTTCACCTCCACCTCCCAAAGTGCTGGGATGACAATTGTGAGCCACTAAGCCGGGCCATGTATGTCTCCTAAATAAAATGTGAAACAGAAGAGAGATAGAATATTACATTAGGCAGAAAAGAAAATAAAAGAAAAAAAAAAAACAGAAAGAAAACAATATAAGACTTTAGAAGATATATATTGCTATTTCTATGCATAAAACCTCTTCAAATATGGACTAGCTTTCACTGAGGAAGAGGTAGAGAATTAAAAGGAGATGCCATGCCACTTATATGAGAGAGCCGATTTCTGAAGTTACTTGAAGCACTTTGTGACCTATTGCTTGTGTCATACCTCCAACTGTGTTTCTCATCTCTCTTGTTATTCCAATTAGAGATGAAAATTTACTACAATACAACAGCAGAATGGAGGATATAAGAGGACAGGTGACTGACTACATATTGTATTTGCTGATGTTAGAACGATCAAAGGAAGGCCAGAGAAAGATAAGGGCATTAATACACAAAAGAAATTCTTTATTATTGGAGAACTCTCATCACATAACGACTCTATCCAAACCTCTGCACTAAGAGACAACCAGACTAGCATGGCTTTTAGAACCGCATAAAATTGTGTTTCTTGGGTAACCACAGCCCTCCATTAAATCTAAAATACTTTAAAGCTGTCAAGAGAATTTACTGTTTTTTTCTAGCCAATACCTGACAATCGGCTCCTTACCTTCCTTTCTTAGAGCATTTATTTAAAAGGACATATAATTGCAAACCCTTTTTTCATCCCTTTGAGATAAATATGTAACTCTTACAACTCAAGAGTGTTTTTCTCAAGGACCTAAAAGCCATTTCTTTGAAATGTAATTATCTGAAAGGACAGAGACTCTATCTTCCAGTTTCTGTAGGTGGATCAAATCCTAACTTTGATAATTGCCAGTTAACAGAAATAGCTGGCCTAATGACATTAGTGTTGACCAACCTTTTGTAATTTTTCCACTTGTGCCCCACACTTTTTTCCTCAATACTCTTTCCTCCCTCTTAAATTGCTGAGTCACCTCTGCTCAAATTGGAATGGAATTATTTCTCCTACTGTCAGTAGTTACTGAATAAAATTTTTTACTGCTTTAACTAATATTCAGCTCTATTTTTTCATAGACAATCTCAAGATTATATTTCATTCTATTCTGTCCTATACTGTTTCTATCAAGGGACACATTTTGGACTACTTCTAATTATCTGGCAGAACATTTCCATCTACAACCTCAACTAGTCATTTCAGAATCATATATTATTGTAAGATGTTTTAAGTATACTGAGGTCTTAGCCTATAGAAAGAAGGTCTGTCTAGCCTAATGTCTAAGATGAGTACTCTAATAATATTTTGACAAATAAGAATGGGGGGGGAGTGTTGAAAAAAGCTCCAGCTATTGGCAACATAGCTTGGATCAGCATTTCCTTGCTCAAGTGTTTCAAGAGAAAAGTAGAGTTAAAGAGAAGTTCCTAGGACATAAAAAAATGGAAACTTTTACAATGAAAAAAAATGCAGAGAGAAAATAATGCTTCAAAAATACTTGTTTAAAAAAGCAAATAACATTTTAGAATCTGTCTTCTAAATGTTTGTATATACTAAGCAAATTACTTTATGAATATTTTATGACCATTTTAAGAAGAAATATGCTCATTTTAATGTATATAATATACTAAAAATTTAAATATATATATTTATATACATATAAAATTGCAATCATGGTACATTTGTATGGTTGAATATTTTTTAACCAATAAAATTGTGCTATTAAAATGCATTTAATACCACAGAAAAATAGCATATTAAAATATTAGAACCAGAACATCCATTTGTATATACAATGTGACCCTAATGTGGTAGCATATTTACTCAATCTTATGCAAATACAAACACTAATCATAGGTGCTTGTACATAGAGAGTCAGACAGCATTTCAATAGGTCATTCCTTTTGAATTGTGAGATCATACACAATAATTGTTTTCCTTTTCACACCTTTTTGTATTCTACTAATTCTTTTCAATCGGCAGGAATCATTTTATAATTAGAGAAAAGCACATAAATTTAAATATTATAGGCAGCATGAGAAATGACAGACATAAGAAACTTTAAAATATATGAAACACTTTGAAATGCTCAAAAAATAAAGTGTCGAGTTAAAGAATTACAGTCCCATCGTGAGCTTTTTTAGGATAAGGATGATCTTATTTATTTGTTCTGGCCCATCAAACAAATACATGATAACTTGACAATTATATGATGGCTAAACATGCACCTATGAATTTTCAAAATAAAAATTTCTTTTCTTTCTTTCTTTTTTTGGTTGAACTGAACAGAGAAGTTTATTATACGTTTTACCAAAATTTAAATAAAATATTCTTTTTACAGAAAAAAATGGATGTCTGAATACATTTTCACAGAAATTTAGTGGGATACATGAAGTAGATAATTCCGACTTTAAATCCAAGGATCTCTTCATTTTCCTAAAATATTTTACTTGACTCATAAATATCGTAAGCATCTACTGAGAATCTACTCCGTGCTAAGTTTCATATGAGACAAAAAAGTGCCCCAAGCTTTAGAGTTTCTCATTATAAGAATTCATATGTTGGATCTGGACAGATAATCAGTGCTTTAGAAAGGGATAATAAGGGTATCAGGAAAGAAAGTTGGGAAGTGAGTCAATTTAGGTATATCCCAAGCCATGTCAACATTTCTTCTGTAGATGAAAGTGCTAAAGTATGTGGAATAGCATAAACATAATTTCTATGTATCTTATAAGCATAAGGGTAGCTTCCAAATTTTGAGAAAATGCTTAGTTCTTTCTAGTTTCTAAACTGAATGTGAATCATTCTTGAGGACTTTGAAATAAACTATGCACGTTTATTCATATAACTCCATTGAAGAACCTGAGAGGCAATGCAATTGAATTCCCAATTCAAGAAGTTCCCAATATGAGCAGAAAGGAAATGACTAAGTATTTAGCTTATCTGAACCCAAATGTTATGGTGACAGATACTAATCATCTCTGCTGAAAAGATGCCTCTAACAAAAACAAGCACTGTGTCAATTGCAAAATGCTTTTTTCAAAGGTCATGTAAAAACTAGGGGACTCTCAGAAGTGTTTTAAAGCATTCTTTGCTGGAGAGAGCTGATTTAATCACCTGTAACATGTCCTCTGGGGATAATTAAAGTTTGACAGCACTCTGCAAAGATGTGTTTGCAAGAAAGGAAATTCTAAAGATACTTTGTGTAAAGAGCCTAACACAAACAATGCAAACTTTTATAGCCCCTCAATTTATTTTCACATAATTTGAAAAGAATTAGATTTATTACAGTGTTCTTGTTTGTTTATTTAATAAATATCTCTTTTTTTCTTCCACCAGCAATGCTACCAGAAGCTCAAATGACTCAACTGCAAGAAATATTTCAAAGCTAAAAATAAGAAGAAGCCATAAAGAATTGAGCTTAATTGTCTTCACAAATCTAATCTGACTGTTCTCATAATGCTTTCTTCCCTGGGTGCCTCTGCTTCAGGACTTTTGTGTCAAGCAAGGCACAATTAACACAGATTTTAAAAGTACAGGTTATACTTTGAAAATGAGACTTTCAGATTCTTGCAGGGGTTCAGAAAAAACAAAATTATGTGTTGATGTTTTGATTTTTAACAATAACTAGGTATCATCACCCGTGATGAGTCAATTTGAAGGTTGATGTTCATCTCTTGGGGTTTTAGTCACTAGAAATTGAGTCAATATCTTGATACAGGGGGAAAAAGGAAGTGATTTCTTTACTATTTGACTTTCAAGAATGGTTCCTATTACTGTTTTAATTAGTCTTTAAGGAAGGGACTGAAAGTAGTTGGAGGAAAGTAGATTGGGTAGATTTTTCCCAAGGAACTTAGCAACTAGCATTTACTAAAGTATATTCTACAGAATACTAAGTCTTTGAAATGTTATTAAATTGAAAACAAAAGATTATATGATTAACTATATTTAGAAAAATTAAAATTTTATCTTACTTTATATTTTCCATAACTTTTTTTCCAGTGAAAAAAAGCATTAACACTCTTTTAAATAGGGATAAAATGAACATTTCTCCAAATTTAATTGGTCCCACAGTCCTGTTGTTTTGCTAAACATTTAATAGAGAAGAGTTCTTCGATGTTGAGTCTAGCTAAGGACATCATTTTACTCCAAGCATCTACCACACCACCTGATTGACTCCCAATTGAAACACATTATTTTTTCTTTTTGGGGGGGGTGGGAGGAATGAAGGAGGTGTGGAACAAAAGAGTCGAGTTATTTGGAATACAGAACTATTAGAATTTTGGCATTGGATTAAGATATCTATCTTATGTAATAAACTGTTTTTTTGTGTGTATTTTTCTCCAAAGAGTCAGACATAATGATAAGCATTCTCCAAAATATGAGAGAAATTTAAACTATCCACAAAGTTAAGGAACATGAGACTCAAGAAGTTAAAGTAATTTACACAGGTAATTGTTACCAATTTGAGAACTGGACTTAATTTTGATGTATCCACTCTTCCTACTACCAGCACTGGTGATGGATATTATTGGTTTCTTTTTGCATGGCACTTAGACCTTGTCTCAAATCAGAAGTCAGAATTCTTTGCAACAAAGCAAACCGAGTCAGTCAAGCCATTATCATTTTGCCATCAAGAGTAATGACTCATCTATGGACTTCAGAAGACAGTTAAAATATCTGTTTTCAACCCATTACTTTTCCTATATGATTTGTTATTTTATAAAACATTGAGTTAGACAACAGAACAAAGCTTCTTATGCTTATATATAAGAATCAAAAGTACTATCTTCAAAGTTTTTATTTAGAGTGCAGAAATCTGTATGTTTAACTTTCTAGGTAGTGCTCTTTCAGGTGACACTTGGACCGCATCAGAGTTTTTAAGAAACTCTGATGTGAAGACTAGAAAGACTGCCAGGTATTGTTAATCTAGAAAGCAACAGTGTCTGTCCAAGATAAATGTTTTAATCATTCCCAAGCACAAAATTTTACTGGACATTCAAGAAAAAGAGATGAAAGTCAAACTTACTAGGTCTAAAGACAGCTCAGATTAAGGGAGAAATAATCTGCTATCTACTGCTTCTAATTTAACAATCTGTTCTTTAAAGAACTTTCTCTCACACTTATTTTCATACCCATGTTCAATTCAGATTTACAAATATTTAGTTGAGTAGTAAGAGATGAGCTTATTAAGAAGTACAAAAATAAATTGGATAGATATCTGTCCTTTTTGTTGTTGTTATCCCTCTATTTCATGCTTCAAGAAGCAGAAAGGGGATGCACACTGGACACAAAATGTATTTTTTCGCACATTTAAATAGTAGAAGGAAATATAAATTACCATAGCTCCACACAATCAAGACTTTTTGGATAATGTAACTATTATATCAAGCAGAACATGAACTAACACTTTTTTTTAAAGTAAGAAGAAAGTGGCTGAGAAAAAGGAGATATGGAGAAAAAATACAAGAAAATTACAACAAGAAAGGGAAGCAGAAGGGAGAGAAAAGGCAGAAAGGAAAAGCATGAGAGTGAAAGAAGAATGGGACGGGAGAACAAAGAAGAAGATATGGCAAAAAGGGAGTAGAAGAAAGACATATATTTCCTATTTTTCAAGGTTACCTGCTGAAAGGATCATCTTGGAAAATAGAAATACCAGCATTGGTATTAGCGTTTTGTTCATGTTTTTTCTAAGGATCATCCAGCAGAGGTTAAAATATGGGAAACAAGATGCAAATAGAATGAGATTAAGAAAATATTAAATATCTAGGTAAATTCGAGAGAAAGAAAATAAGTTAGAGTTAGAAAGATGACAGAAAAGGAGAAACAAGAGAGTTGATCAAGTTAGGATCACACCAGTGGGAAGTAGTAGCCACTATTCAATGCTTAGACTTGGATCATGTAATTGGAAGACAGGAAGAACATTAGTTGAAAAGGATCTTCAACTAATTAGTTGAAGAGCACCTGCATTTTAGGGTGGCAGTATTAGGAATGAAAGGACTAAAACCAGGAGACAAAAAACACAACAGTGCAAATGAAGTATGGTCCTTGTGAAACCAAGACACTTCAAGCATTTGCCCCCCCCCGATTTATTTTTTATTGACTAAATGCTTGTAGCTAATATTTGTACCTGTATTTGATTGTTATTTAATGAACATTTGTTCTCCTGCCATGAGAGTATTGTCCATCTTAATACCTGTATAACAACAGACAAAATAAAGGTAAAACCAGTTTATGAATCCCAAAGGCCCAGGTCCAAGTGCAAGTGCTGAGACTTAACAAATGTAGACTTTTCAATTGTGGGAGTATCAGTTTCTCAGTTATCAAATGAACTTATTTTGATTGTTGTTTTATTCTACTGCCCCCCTCTTTTTCAAACTCTTTTCTATTTATCTGAACAAAGAAATCATAGCAGAAAGTCACTGGGGGAAAGTAAAACATCTTTGAATAGACTAAGGAGGAGCCCTGGTTTAGGAAAAAGTAATCTTTTTAGTACATGTCATACTGACAGTTGTCTTATTTGGTGTCTTGTAGAGAGACAGATAATATCGCAGCATGCTGTGGAGGCAGAGAACTGAAGGGCCAAAACAGAGCCCTCAGAAAGAAGGTGAGTTATTGATTTTTTTTTCCTTAAATCTAATTTCTGTGAAAATGGAAATGTTGGGTTTCTAAGAGACAAGATGCCTTCAGCTTTACTTCTCTGTGATTTCTAAACTCTAGAAAATAACTAGGAAATATGATAAGTATTTCATTTAAAAAAATCTATGCAGATACGCACCCTAGAGGTAGCAAAGGGACTAAAACCCACTTTTCTTGATTTCAAGTCCAATGCGTTTTATATTTTTAAGAATACATAAAATAACTGGTAAGCAAAATAATTTCCACAAGTAGAATAATTATTCTTTTTCTGTTAGATTTTTCTTTGCAGTAGTCTTTGAGAGTCATTATGTAATGGAGCAGTGATTGACAAGATATTAGAAGAGGGAGAAGAAACGGAGGATTTGTTAAATTAGAGCATTCTTTTTCCCTTCCAACCAGAATGTAAGTGACTACATCTATTTCAACAGGAGTTGTTCCTGGTAATCAGAGAGGGTTGGACTGGGATCCTTGCTTACTCTGAGATATTCTTTCTGTCTCCTCAGTGGTCACAAAATGAACAACATTTATAGAAAATAGAATATTCCCACTATCAATCAGTATTTGAAAACAAGTTAGACATTATATGCCTTTTGTTTACATCTATATAAAGTGACCAGTTTCACCAAGTAACTTTTATGATTGACAAAAATTAAAATAAAATAAAAGTGTCATTTCTAAAGTTATTTACCTAGAGATAATCGTGTGGGTATTTCCCTTTATTTCCTCAAAGATTTATTATTAATTTATGAAATAAGTACTATTATCCCTCAAATATACATACACGGATATAAACATACATACCATACATACACATAAATAGATGGTAGATAGACAGATAGATTAGATATAAACAAAGGGTCAGAGATTATATGACAGAGCTACTTAAGACAGAAATAGAATTTCAACCCATTTCTCTAGTTCCAAACCTGTTTTCTCTCCCCCGCAGTATAATATTTTTCTTCAGAAACATAAAATATTAAAATGGTGATATAACCTATAATCTGTGCTATATGTTTTAAATGAAAGGTGTGACATTATATTCTGATAAATTACCAAATACTCCTCCAATCTTTACATCTTGCTATTGCCTCTCCCTTTGTCTTGTTAATCTTGTCATATAAATTTATTTCTCAAAAGAGAGTCATGGAGATAAAATATTACTTTTTAAAATACATTTTACTACACATAAAGATACTGTCTTGAAATCCATCCTGATTCTCAAGAGTAATAATAAAAAATAATAAGACACAATAAATGAGTTTTTAGGTTAGTTGGGTATATTAGGCTGGATAATGACCCTCTGAATACATTCATATATGAATAACTGAAACTGTGACTATGTTACTTTACACGGAGAAAGTAACTTTGTATATGTGATTATAAATTATAGACCTTGAGATGGACAGATTACCTTAGATTATCCAAATAGCCCCAGTGTCCTTTAAACAACAGAAGTTTTTATAAGAGTAAAATCAGGGTAATTACAGTTAGAAGACTAAGGAGTTGGAAAATTCTATATCCATATGCAAAGGAATGAAATTGAAACCTTGCCTTACACCATATATAAAAATTATCTCTCAGTGGGTTAAAGAGTTTACTAGAAATTCTGAAACCATAAAATTCTTAGAAAAAAGCATAGGGAAAAAATTCCTTATCAATGATTTCTTGGAGATGACATAAGCACAGGTCACAAATGCAAAAATAGACAAGTGACACTATAACAAACTGAAAAGCTTCTGCACAGCAAAATACAATAAACAAAATGAAAAATAAAACAACCTGTGGAATGGGAGACAATACTTACAAAACAAATATCTGATAAGGGATTAATATTCAAAATATACAAGAAACTCACACAACTAAATAGCAAAGAAAAAAAAAGACTATAAAAAATGAGCAAAGGATCTGAATAGATATTACTTCAAAGAAGACATTCAGATAACCAAAAGGTACATAAAAAGATGCTCAACATCACTAATCTTAAGAGAAGTGCAAATCGAAACCACAGTGAGATATTGCTTTATCACTTAACACCTGTTGGAATGACTTTTATTAAAAGTACAAGAAACAACAAGTGTCTCTAAGGGTATGGAGAAAGGAAACACTTATCCACTGTAGGTGCATATGAAAACTGGTATGAACATTATGAAAAACAGTATAAAAACTCTTCAAAAATTAAAAATAGAAATCTCACTTCTAGATAGAGCCATAGGAAATAAAATCAGAATCTCAAAGAGCTATCTGCACCCCCATGTTCATTGCAACATTATTCACAATAGCCAATATATGAAAACAACGTAAGTATTTATGGATGGATGAATCAATGAAGAAATGTTCCAAATATAGTTATAGATGATATAGATATAGACATAGATATCATTAAACAATAAAAAAGAAACCTGCCATTTGCAGCAGCATAAATGAACCTGGAAAACATAGTAATTAAAATAAGGCAGATACACAAATTCTGTGTGATATCACTTATATGTGGAATCTAAAAAGATGGACTTTATAGAAGCAGAAGGTGGAATGGTGGTTTGGTTTCCAGGGGCCATGGGGGAGAGGATTAAATGGGGATATGTTGATCAAAGTGTACAAAATGCTGAGTTATAAAAAGAGCAAGTTCTAGAGATGTAATGTAGAGCATGAAAAGTGATAGAGATGTTCATTACTTTAATTGTGGTAACCATTAAACAGTGTATATGTATATCAACTCAACATACTATACACATTGAATGTACACAATTTTATATACCAATTAAATATTTTTACATAAATTGCAGTTAGCCATTCATAGCTGTGGGCTCCTCATCATCTGATTCAACCAACTGTGGCTCAAAAATACAAAACTGGCAGGATGTGGGGAATCTATGGATACAGCTGCTGACTATTTTTTATCAGATTGTATCTGTGAGTGTTGCCAAGCAAACTGCTGGACTTGAGCATCTGCAGGTTTTGATAGAATTTTGATATAAAACGTGGCTGGTTCTGGAACCACTCTCTCACTGATACCAAGAGATGATTATGAAAATAAAGATTCCTGAGTGCAGAGTGGGAGAGGGAACAGAAAGGGATGATAGATAGATGGAAGCAGAAGTCAAGAAAATGAGAAGATTTCACACAGCTGGTTTTGAAGATGGAGAGAGGTATTACAAACCAAGGTATGTAGGCATCCTCAAGAAGCTGAAAAATGTTCTACTAGAGCCCCTAAAAGAAAGCAGCCCTGTAGACCCAATTAATATGTTTGATCTCCAGAAGTGTAGGACAATAAATGTGTTTGACTTTACGCCACTAAGGTTGTGGTAAATTATTAAAACATTAATAGTAAAGTAATACATGAAGTTGTTTGTCATAACTGTTAAAATCTTCTCAGTTTGAAATTATCCCTGTGCTCTCAATGGTTGGGAAATCTCACTCTGAGATAGAAAAAATTGGCTGAGAGCACTAGTATAAGATCAAATACATTGCGATAAACCCTCATTTTTATTTGAAAGAAAAGTACAAATCTGATGAAGCCTGGTTTCCGTGACTGGCAATGATTTGGAAAAAAAACCTGAATTCTTGGTGAGAATAAAGAAAAATGCATCAGTCAGCTTGGGTTGCTATTACACATGCCATATATATAGGGTGGCTTACACAACAAGCACTCATTACTCATAGTTGCGGAGGCTAGGAAGATTGAGAACAAGGTGCCAGCCAATCCAGTTATTGCTGAGGGCCCTCTTGTTTGTAGATGGATGCCTTTTTTTTTTTTTGAGTTGGAGTCTCACTCTGTCGCCCAGACTGGAGTGCAGTGGCCGCTCCCGGCCACCGCAGCCTCAACCTGCTGGGCTCCGGCGATCCTTCCGCCTCAGCCTTCCAAGTAGCTGGAACTACAGGCGCG
>CAUYQG010236690.1:0-12361 GCA_963574415.1 Tarsius wallacei | reverse complement strand
TTGGGAGGCAGAGGTAGAGGATTGCCTGAGCCCAGGAGTTTGAGACCAGCCTGGGCAACTTGGTGAGCCCTCATCTCTATAATAAATCAAAAACCAGCCGGGCTCGGTGGCTCAGCCTGTAATCCCGCGCCTTGGGAGGCTGAGGTGAGTGGATTGCTGGAGCCCAGCAGGTCGAGGCTGCAGTGGCCGGGAGCGGCCACCGCACTCCAGTCTGGGCGACAGTGAGACTCCAACTCAAAAAAAAAAAAAAAGAAACGAGGGAAAATCTCAAATCAGTAATATAAGATTCCACCTCCAGAAGTTAGAAAAGTAGAACAATGGAAGGGCACCCCAGGGGGAAGCCATACGTGAGATGCTGTGGCAGGAGAGAGTGACTCGCGGCCCTTCGTTGTCAGCCAGGGACCAGTTCACGCCACGCTCCCACCCAGCTGCCCACAATCACTCAGTGGTGGAGACGTCGGTCGATGGTGGATATGTCCACCACCGGTGTGCAAGGCCTGTGGGCCACCAACCACCGTGTCCTCCATATGGTGGAGCTGATGCTGCCTGGGAAACTGAGGCCATTTTACAACCACCCAGCAGGCCCTAAAACAGTTTTCTTCCGGGCTCCAACTATGAAATGGGGATTGGTGTGTGCTGAATTGGTTGACATGGCCAGACCTGCAGAAAAACTCAGCACAGCTCAATTCCCTTGTCTTGATGGCTACAGGGCTTATTCAGTCAAGATACTTGTAATTGTTCCGAAGAATTGGAATCTGTTTGCTGGTAATTTCTTTGTGGCTGCAGCAGGAGCCTCTCAGCTTTTTCGTATTTGGAGATATAACCAAGAACTAAAAGCTAAAGCAAACAAATTAAGAGTTCCTCGGCAGGGTGCAGTGGCTCAAGCCTATAATCCCAGCACTTTTAGAGGCAGAGGCAAGAGGATTGCCTGAGCCCGCCGGTTCTAGACCAGCTTGGGCAACATGGTGAGACCTCATCTTTACCATAAATAAAAAAATTAACTGGGTGTGGCAGCAAATGCCTATAGTTCCAGTTACTTGGATGGCTGAGGTGGGAGGATCACCTAGCCCAGCAGATCGAGGCTGTGGTGGCCGGGAGCATGCCACTGTACTCCAGCCTGGGTGACAGTGAGACACTGACTCAAAAAAAAAAAAAGAATTCTTGATCACCTAAACAATCTAAAGGGGAACATAACCACTGGGAACTAGTTTATTTTTTGATGATTGATAAGAAAATGCTAGCTGTGCTAACATTTGGAAGGCTCAAAATACCTGACTGTAACTGGTAGCTAGTGCTTGATTCAATAGAAAAATAAAGTAAGCTTTTTTTTTTTTTTTGAGTTGGAGTCTCACTCTCGCCCAGACTGGAGTGCAGTGGCTGCTCCCAGCCTCGACCTGCTGGGCTCCGGCAATCCTTCCACCTCAGCCTTCCAAGTAGCTGGAACTACAGGCGCGCACTACCACAGCCGACTAATTTTTTGATTTATTGTAGAGATGAGGTCTCACCAAGTTGCCCAGGCGGGTCTCAAACCCGCGGGCTCAGGCAATCCACTCACCTCAGCCTCCCAAAGGCACGGAATTACAGGCTGAGCCACCGAGCCTGGCTATAAAGCAAACTTTTAATAACAATTTATCTTTACATGTGACTTAAGGAACTTACCTGTGGATATTAGTAACATTTTTCCAACCATTTGTCCATAATAAATCATATTTACTCAAAAAAAAGAAAAGAAAATAAGAACAAAATAAGCCCAAAACCAACAGAAGGGAAATAATGAAGAGTAAAAATCCAAAACAGAAAAACAATAAGAAATACCAATGAGACAAAAAACAACAACAACAAAAACTGGTTCTTTGAAAAAAATCAATGAATTGAAAAATCAATAAATTGACCAAAGTGAGAGAGAGAGAGAGAAGACAAAATCTTTTTTTTTTTTTTTTTGAGTCGGGGTCTCACTCTGTTTCCCAGACTAGACTGTAGTGGCACAATCATACGGCTCACCGCAGCCTCTCGAGCTCCTGGCCTTGAGTGATCGATCCTTCCTCCTCAGCCTCCCAAGTAGCCGGGATTACAGGTATGTGCCACCACGCCTGGCTTATTTTTTAAATTTCTGTAGAGATGAGGTCTTGCTATGTTGCCCAGGCTGACAAATTCTTAGTATCAGGAATAAAACAGAAGACATCACAACAAAAGGATAATAAGGAAATACTATGAACAATGTTGCAAACATACATATGACAACTTAGAGGAAATACACCAATCCTTGAAAAGTAGACAGCTACACCTCATCCAATATGAAGCAGATGATTTGAATAGCCTTAGAACCTTTAATAAATTGAATTTGTAATTTAAAACTTCCCCAAAAGAAATCTCCATTTCCAAATAGTTTCAGTGGAGAAGTCTATCAAACATTTAAAGAAGAATTAACACCAATTCTACAAATTTCTTCCAGAAAATAAAAGAGAGAGAGCATTTCTCAACTCATTTTATGATGTCCATATTATCCTGATACCAAAAGCAGACAAAGACAATAGCAAAAAAGACAACCATAGCCCAATACCCTTCAATATGAATATACAAGGGATACCCCCCAAAACCCAGAATTTATAAAAAATGGTGTATTTATTCTTAACATGTTTAAACTTCAGTCACCTTCAAACTACTCTCCGTCTGATGCAATACACCTACTGAGACACTTTTTCCACAGCTCAACAACAGTTTTGAATTCATCAATTTCGATGCCTTTTAGTGCTTCTGCTGTTTTTTGTTTCACCTCTTCCACATCGGCAAAAAGTTTCCATTTGAGGGCTTTTTCACCTGGGGAAACAACAAAAAAGTCACTCAGACTGAGATCAGGTGACTGGAGAGGGTGGGCCATGGGGGTCATGCTGTTTTTGGTCAAAAATTTCCGAACCCTCAGCAGGGTGTGGACAGGTGTACTTGGTAAGTCACTCATCACGAAATGGGCAAACACACTGAAAGAATCTCAAAATGCAGCCTCTCCCAACAACAATAGCTGGTACACTGATGCCGATGGGTTCCTGGAACATTTATCTAGCGGGGAAAACCAGTACTACAAGGCGCCAGCCCTCCAAAAGATAATTCCAATATTTTTGGTGTCCACCTGTAGATACAAAAATCTTTAATATTAAGAAACAGAATTCAGCAATATATAAGAAGAATTATTCACCATGACCAGGTAGGGATTATTCCAGGGATGTAAGACTGATTCAATATTCAAAAATCAGTGTTCAAAATCCACCCTGTTAGGCCGGGTGCAGTGGCTCACACCTGTAATCACAGCACTTTGAGAGGCAGAGGCAAGAGGATTGCCTGAGCCCAGGGGTTCGAGACCAGCCTGGGAAACTTGGTGAGACCTCGTCTCTACAATAAATTTAAAAAAATTAGCAGGGCATGGTGGTGTGTGCCTGTAGTTCCAGCCACTTGGAAGGCTGAGGCGGAAGGATCGCCTGAACCCAGCAGGTCGAGACTGCGGTGGCTGTGAGTGTGCCATTGCACTCCAGCCTGGGCAACAGAGTGAGACTCTGCCTCAAAAAAAAAAAAAAAAAAAAAAAATCCACCCTGTTAACAGGCTAAAGAAAAATCCAATTGATGCAGAGAAAGCACTTGACAAAGTTCAACGCCCATTCTTAATAAAAACTCTGAGAAAACTAGGAATGGGCTGGGCACGGTGGCTCAAGCCTTTAACCCCAGCACTTCGGGTGGCCGAGGTGAGAGGACTGCCTGAGCCCACGGGTTCAAAGCCAGCCTGGGCAACTTGGCGAGACCTCATCTCCACAATAAATAAAAAAAATTAGCTAGGCATGGTGGCGCATGCCCGTAGTTCCAGCTACTTGGAAGGCTGAGGCGAAAGGATCGCCTGAGCCCAGCAGATCAAGGCTGCAGTGGCTGTGAGCGTGCCACTGCATTCCAGCTTAGGCAACAGAGTGAGACTCCAACTCAAAAGAAAAAAAAAAAAAAAAAACTAGGAATGGAGGGGAACTTTCTCAGCTTGAAAAAGAGTACAAAAACCCTACAGCGAACACCATACTGAATAGTGAATGACTGAATGCTTTCCCTCAAGATCGAATCCAAGGCAAACATGTCCATTCTCACCAGTCTTATTCAACATAGTGCTAGAAGTTGTTGTCTGTGTAATATGAATAGGAAAATAATAAAAAGTATACCGATTGAAAAGGAAAAAATAAGACTGTCCTTATTTGTAGATGAGATGATGGTCTCAGTAGAAAATTTCAAGGAATCTACAAAAAAAAGCTCCTAGAACTAATAAGTGAGTTCAGCAAGGTCACAGAATATAAGAGCAAAATACAAAATTCAATCATATTTCTATATTTTAGCAATGACTATATGGACACCAAAATTAGACATGTAATGCCATTTATAATCATAGGAAAAAAGATAAATACTTAGGTATAAACCTAATAAAACATGTACAAGACTCACAGTGAAAACTGTCAAATGTTCTTGAAAGAAATCAAAAAAAGTTCTAAATAAATGGAGAGACATATTATGTTCATGACTTCAAAGACTCATCACAGTAAGAATGTCAATTCTTTCTAAATTAATTTACAAATTTAGTGCAATTCCTACCCAAACCCCAGCACGATTTTTTTGTAGATAAAAGACAAGATTTATCTAAAATGTATGGTGAAAGACAGAAGGACTGGAATAGCTAAAACACTTTTTAAAAAGAATAAAAGCTGAGCATGGTGGTTCACACCTATAATCCCAGTGCATCGGGAGGCTGAGGTGGGAGCATCACTTGAGGCCAGGAGTTCAAGACCAGCATGGGCAACGCAGTAAGATCCTCTCTCTACAAAATAAAAGTAGAAGCAAAAAATTAGCTGGGCATGGTGGTACACACCTGTAGTCCCAGCTCCTCAGGAGGCTGATGTGGGAAGATTCCTTGAACCCAGGAGTTTGAGGCTGTAGTGAGCTGTGATCATGCCACTGCACTCCAGCCTGGATGAGAGAGCAAGACCCTGTTTGTATTAAAAAGTAAAATAAAATAAAAATAAAAGAAGAATAACATTGAAGGAATCACTGCCCAATTTCAAGAATTATAATATAGCTCTAATAATTAAGACTATGCAGTATTGGCTGATGGAAAGACATACAGATCAGTGAAACAGAATAGATAACCCAGAAATAAGTTAGTAGAGGAAGAATAGTCTTTTCAACGTTCGTAAGCAAAACCAAAAAGCAACTCTACAGAAATTAGCTTTCTGTAACCTAATACATCCTGCCCAGAAACAGAAGTTCCTGGGCTGCCCAGCATACTGTTTTTAGTAAACATGGTTTTAAATGAAATCTTGAATCTGTTTTCTTACTTTCCACAAAATAAGAGGGTATACATAAATATAGGCCTACAATAAAATAGGCCAGGCATGGTGCCAAGGTCAGATGTAATGGTTCACGCCAGTCTTACTCTGTCACCCAGGCTGGGGTGTAATGGAGGAACAAGGCCATTGCAGCCTCGACCTACTGGGCTCAGGCAATCCTTCTGCCTCAGTCTTTCAAGTAGCTGGAACTACAGGCATGAGCCAGCACACCTGACTAACTTTTTGATTTATTGTAGAGACGAGGTCTTGCCATGTTGTCCGAGCTGGTCTCAAACCCCTGGGATCAGGCAATCCTCTCGCCTCTGCCTGCCAAAGTGCTAGGATTACAGGTATGAGCCACTGCACCTGGACCCATTATTCTTCATAATGTGAGTTAGCCTCACCCATCAGTTGAAGGCCTTTGGAGAAAAGACTGAGGGCACCTGAGGAAGAAGGAATTCTGCTTCTAGATTGTCTTCAGACTTGAGCTGCAACATTAGGTCTTCCCTGGGTCTCCAGCCTACTGGCCTGTCCTACGCCAGTCCCACCATTGGATGAACCAATTCCTTAAACTCTCTCTCTCTCTCCACACACACACACACACACACACACACACACACACACACACTATTGATGCTTTTTTTTTTTTTTCTGGAAAATTCTAACTAGTACAGAAGTCTTCCATAGAGAGACAGACATTCTTGAATGCTGTTGGGGAAAAAAAAATCAAATAAAAATATAAAAGTGACTATTTAAAAAAAAGGAGGTTGGGCACAGTGGCGCAAACCTATAATCCCATTACTATAGACTCAAGCCTATAATTCCAGCTATTTGGAAGGCTGAGGCAGAAGGATCGCCTGATCCCAGCAGGTCGAGGTTGCGGTGCCCGTGAGCATGCTGCTGCACTCCAGCCTGGGGGACAGATTGAGACTCCGACTCAAAAAACAAAAACCAAACAAAAAAACCCCTAAACCCCATTCCTTATGCAAAAATTAACCCAATTGAATCAAAACTGACTTAGGTAAAAAAGAAAAGCATTAACTCAAAATGGAGCACAGGTTTAAACGTAAAATCTAAAATTATAAAATGGTTAGAAAATAATATAGGAGAAAATTCTCAGGGCCTGGGGTTGGGGGAAGAGTTCTTAGACATGACACCCAAATCAGGAGCCATAAAAGAAAAAAAAATTGATAAATTGAACTTCAGCAAAATTAAAAATTTTTGCTCTGTGAAAGACCTTGTTAAGAGAATGAAAAGACCCCCTGTGCCCAGCTGCTGCCAAGATGCTCAGTCCTTCAGAAGGAGCTAAGGCCACGTTGGGGTGAGGCCCTCACCATCCAGCGACCAGCACCGTGCCAGGCAGCTCCTGTCCGAGCTTGCCTGCATCTACTCGGCCCTCATCCTGCACAACAATGAGGTGACCTTCATGGAGGATAAGATCAACGCCCTCATTAAGGCTGCTGGTGTGACTGTGGAGCCTTTCTGGCCTGGCTTGTTTGCAAAGGCATCTGCTCTTGGGGACTGGCAGGCCCACACCTGCAGCTGGACGCCACCCCCAGCTGCTGCCCTAAGCCGAAGAGAAGAAAGTGGAAGCAAAGAAGGAAGACTCTGAGGAGTCTGATGATGACATGGGCTCTGGTCTGTTTGACTAAACCTTTTATAATGTGTTTAATAAACAGCTGAACTCTGAAAAAAGAGAGAATGAAAAGACAAGCTACAGACTGGGAGAAAATATTTGCTAACCATATATTTGATAAAGAACATATCTAGAATAGGTAAAGAACATTCAAAATTCAATAGTTGTTACTATTTGCTAACCCCCAGGTAATCCAATTAGAAACTGGGCAAAAAACTTGAAGAGGATATACAGAAGGCAAAATACACATGAAAAAATTTACACATCACTAGCCATTAAGAAAATGTAAATTAGTCAGGCTTGGTGGCTCAGCCTATAATCCCAGCGCTTTGGGAGGCTGAGGTGAGTGGATTGCCTGAGCCCGAAGGTTCGAGACTCTCCTGGGCAACTTGGTGAGACCTCATTTCTACAATAAATAAAAAATTAGCCAGGCGTGGTAGCGCACACCTGTAGTTCCAGCTACCTGGAAGGCTGAGGCGGAAGGATCGCCAGAGCCCAGCAGCTCGAGGCTGCGGTGGCTGAGAGCGTGCCACTGCACTCCAGTCTGGGTGACAGAGTGAGACTCCAACTTGAAAAAAAAAAAAAAGTAAATTAAGACCACAATGAGATAGCACTACATACGTGTAAGAAAAGCTAAAATAAAAATAGTGACAATACCAAATGCTGGTGCAGATGTGGAGAAACGGAACCTTTTGTACATTGCTGTTGAAATTTGATAGGGTTTTTAAGGGGCTGGGAGAGGAGATTGTAGTTAAAGCAACTCATCATGTGAACTTCATAAACAGAGTTGCAACGGCCCAAAAAACTAACACTGCTCTAACAGTGTCCTGTTACTAATTGTTTTACTGCCAATATCTGCTTTCTCAAGACCGCATCCCAAAGCTGTGTGACTGACAACATCCTGGTACTGACTCATCCTGGTTCTGACTGTCAATGTTTGCTTTCCTATTCTGCATTTCAGAGACAAGTATGCAACAACATCCCTGATAGTGACTGGTTTAGTGCGGACATCTGCACTTCAAGGTCGTGGGACCAGCAGCCTGTAACAGTGCCAACATCTGCATTTCAAGGCCAGGCGACTGACAGCTCAAACTCCCTAAACTACTTCTTGGAGCCCAGTAAGCCTCAACCCGGATTTTATAAGGGGCCTGCAAGAGAACAAAACTGCTGGTTCATCTTCAGGGCCAGCCTTACTTTCCTTTTCCTCTAATAAATTTTCTTTAATCACTCAACTCATCTTCTCTTTCTCCGCACGTACCTTACAAAATTTAAAATGAGCAGCCACTCTATAAACTACTTTGGTATTTTCTAAAAAAAACTAGACAGGTCTTTTCCATAGAAGCCAGAAGTTGTACTCCTTGGCATTTATCCCAGGTAAATAAAAACTTATGTCCATACAGAAACCTGTACAGGATTGTTAATAGCAGATTGATTTGGTTTTTTTGTTTTTGTTTTTTTGTGTTTGAGTTGGAGTCTCACTCTGTCACCCAGACTGGAATGCAGTGGCCTCTCCCGGCCACTGCAGCCTCGACTTGCTGGGCTCCGGCGATCCTTCCACCTCAGCCTTCCAAGTAGCTGGAACTACAGGCACGCGCTACCACACCCAGCTAATTTTTTTGATTTATTGTAGAGTCTCGCCAAGTTGCCTGGGAGGGTCTCGAACCCGCGGGCTCAGGCAATCCACTCACCTCAGCCTCCCAAAACAGGGGATTACAGGCTGAGCCACCGAGCCCGGCAGCAGATTGATTTGTAATAGCTAAATCTTGGAAGCAACTAAGATATGGGTGGTTAAACAAACTGTGTGTCCATATCATGTGTAGTAGGTTGCGTGGGGGCTCCAAAAAGACATATATGTATCCTAACTCTTGGACCTGTGAATGTGAACTTATTTGAAAAAAAAAGATCTTTTCTTTTTTTATGAGTCAGAATCTCACTCTGCCGCCCAGGCTGGAGTGCAATGGTATGCTACAGCTTCGACCTGCTGGGCTCAGGTGATCCTTCCACTTCAGCCTTACAAGTAGCTGGAACCACAGGGGCACATCACCACACCTGGCCAATTTTTTTATTTATTGTAGAGAAGAGGTCTTGCCAAGTTGCTTAGGCTGGTCTCGAACCCATGGACTCGGGCAATTCTCTCACCTCAGCCTCCCAAAGTGCTGGGATTACAGTCATGAGCTACCCTGCCCAGTGATCGTGTCAAATAGATGTGATTAAATTAAGGATATTGAGATGAGATTGTCCTAGATTATCTGGGTGGACCCTAAATCCAAAGACAAGTGTCCTTATAAGAGACAGGAAAGGAGAAAACACAGACACCATGAAGGTGGCCATGTCAAGGCAAAAGCGGTGATTGGAGTGATGCTCCTACAAGCCAAGGAACTGCTGGAGCCAGTAGGAGCTGGAGCAGGCAAAGAAGCACCCTCCCCTAGGGCCTTCAGAAGGAGCGTGGCCATGATGACACCTTGATTTCAGACTTCTGGCCTCCCGAACAAGAAAAGAATTCATGTCTGGCGTTTTAAGCCACCAAGTTTGTGATAATTTGTGATGGCAGTTCTAGGAAATTAATACACCCTGGAATAATATTCAGCAATAAAAAGTACAGTGTGTGCCACTGCACTCCAGCCTGGGCAACAGAGTGAGTCCAACTCAAAAAAAAAAAAACACCCCAAAACAACAACAACATATCAGTTGTCAGCCTGAGTTTTTCTAGACCAAATACTGGAATATTCTACCTTTTGCTACCCAAAATGAACATGAAGATATATTTCTGGGCACTTCAATGCAAGGATTCCATTCCTCCCCAGCACCCGATGTGGACTAGAAGTAGGTAAATGTTTACCAAATGAAGGTATGCAGAGGGACATTGGAGAGGAGCTACTCTGACCTCCAGCCTAATGGAATAATTTGTGTTTGTGTATGTGTGTGTGTGTGTGTGTGTGTGTGTGTGTGTGTGTGTAGGAGTCTCACTCTGTCGCTCAGGCTGGAGTGCAGTGGCACAATCACGGCTACCACAGTCTTAACCTGCAAGATTCAGACGATCCTTCCTCCTCAGCATTCCAATAGTTGGGACTACAGGTGGGTACTACCATGCCTGGCTTATTTTTTAATTTATTGTAGAGATGAGGTCTCACCAAGTTGCCCATCTGGTCCAGAACTCCTGGACACAGGCAATCCTCTCGCCTCTACCTCCCAAAGTACTGGGATTATAGGCATAAACCACTGCACCTGACCAAATGGAATTATTATATTGCCTCTTGCTAACATCTGGAGCCATTCCCTCCTTTTGTGATCCAAGGAGTATGCCCATAAAACCAGCCAACCTTAGGTTATACCTTTGCCGTCCTAGAGAGTAAATGCTCCAGGACATCAGAGTAGAAGTCTGGACAAGGGCAATTATTCCTAGTTTCATGTGGATTATTTCTCTTCCTCTATCTTGTTTCTCTAGAAGATTGTGAGCTGGAGGACAGGGACTTTTATGTGTCTCAGTCCTTACGGTCCACAGAACCCAGCAGTCAATCAAGAATGTTTTGCCACTGATGAACTGTAATGCCATATGTTCCAGGAAATACATAGCTATTTATGTATGAAGAGGAAGTCATATTTAAGAAGACATTGTTTGGCATGCTGAAAGTGGTAGGTAAAATATTTAAGTGGGATCCTTTCCCATCACTGACTACTTAGCGTCAGACCAATTTACCATTTAGAGTAGCCAAAGACCACTTCTAGGAATAGAGCCCAAAGAAATAATAGCACACATACATAAAAATGTGTGTAGAGAACAAAACAAAAATAAGTCTTAGCCAGGCACGGTGGCTCATGCCTGTAATCCTAGCACTTTGTGGGGCAGAGGTGAAAGGATTGCCCGAGACCAGGGGTTTGAGACAAGCCTGGGCAACTAGGCGAGACCTTGTCTCTACAATAAATTTTAAAAATAGCTGGGCGTGGTGGCACACCTCTGTACGTTGTTCCAGCTACATGGAAGACTGAGATGGAAGGATTGCCTGAATTCAGCAGGTTGAGGCTGTAGTGGCTATGGTCTGCACTCTAACCTGGGCGACAGAGTGAGACCCCGATTCAAAAAAAAGTCTTGTTCCAAAAACAAAATGCATTTAGAAGATTTGTTGCAGCATTGTTTGAATTTAATAAATTGGAAAAATTAAAGTGTCAAAGAGGAAATAGTTAACTAGATTATGGCATACCTCAAATATGCTAAGTAGCCATACAAAATAAGAGACAGATCTTGAAAAAGTTCTGTGATACATGAAATGAAAATTCAAGTTTAGCGTCCATGTATATTACAGATGTATATATGTATATGTATAACAAATATACACATATTTCCTGTAAAACGAAATTATCTATATAAATATATTTATAGGAACATAAGTAAAAGTCCAGAAGAATACACACTAACATGTTTGCAGTAATCACTTTTAGGATCTGGGATTAGAGAGGCAAATTTTTACTTCTTACTTTAATTTTTTTGTGATAATTTTTTAAATTATTTATTTTAAATATATGGGGTACATTCAGAGTTAGGTATACAAATGTTCATTATGCAGGTACCCTTGTTGATGAGGTGTGCCCCCCCCCCCCCGCCCTGGCAGTTTCCCACTACTGCCAATCCCTTTCTTATAGTATTACCATAGTTGTTCAGGGTTCGCTTATGAGTGAGAACACGTGATCCGTGGTTCTTTCTGTGATAGAGCACTCAATATTATAGCCTCTAAGTCCATCCAAGTTGCTGCAAAGTTCATAATTTTGTCCTTCTTTATGGCTGCATAATATTCCATCGTGTATATGTACCACATTTATTTTATCCAGTCAGAATGGCCATCATCAATAACTCAAAAATCAACAGATGCTAGAGAGGATGCAGAGAAAAGGGAACATTTCTACCCTCTTGGTGGGAGTGTAAACTAGTTCAGCCTCTGTGGAAAATCGGCCTCCTGTACGACCTTGCAATCCCCCTACCGGGAATATACCTGGAGGAACTCAAATCACTCTATGAAAAAGACACCTGCACACGCATGTTTATTGCAGCATTATTTACAATAGCAAAAGCATGGAACCAACTATGCTACCCATCAAAAGAAGACTGGATAAAATAAATGTGGTACATATACACGATGGAATATTATGCAGTCATAAAGAAGAACAAAACCATGAACTTCACAACAACCTGGATGGACTTAGTCATAATACTGAGTGATCTTTCACAGAAACAAAGAACTGAGTATCACATGTTCTCACTCATAAGCAGAACTTGAACAATTATCATAATACTGTAAGAAAAGGATTGGCAGTAGTGGGAAACTGCTGGGAGGGGAACGGGGAAGTGGGATTGGCAGTAGTGGGAATCTGCCTGGGGAAAGGGGCACAC
>CAUYQG010236680.1:0-11023 GCA_963574415.1 Tarsius wallacei | reverse complement strand
AAAAAAAACTAACAGCCCCCTTAAAAAGTGGGCAAAAGCCATGAAAAGAAACTTCTCAAAAGAGGATATATGGGCAGCCAACAGACACATGGAATAGTGCTCAGCCTCACTAATCATCATGCAAATCAAAACCACATTGAGATATCACCTACCCCCAGTAAGAATAGCCATCATTAATAAAATAAACAACAACAGATGCTGGCGAGGATGCAGAGAAAAAGGAATGCTTCTACACTGCTGGTGGGAATGCAAAATAGTGCAGCCTCTTTGGAAAACAGTGTGATGATTTCTAAAAGAACTAGACATTGACCTTCCATATGACTCAGGAATCCCTCTACTGGAAATATACCCGAAGGAACTCAATTCATTCTACAAAAAAGATACCTGCACACTCATGTTTACTGCAGCACTATTCACAATAGCAATTCATGGAACCTATCATGCTGCCCCTCAAAACTGGGCTGGATAAATAAAGTGTGTTACATATACACAATGGAATATCATGCAGCCATAAAAAAGGACAAACATATGGACTTCAAAGCAACTTGGATGGATTTAGAGTCTAACATACTCAGTGATCTATCACAGAAACAAAGAACAGAGTATTACATTTCTCACTTATAAGTGGAGCTTGAACAATTATCACAATGCTATAAGAAAGGGATTGGCAGTAGTAGGAAACTGCCAGGGATTAGCAGTTGAGGGGAACTGCCAGGGGATGGGGGAGCACACCTCATAAACAAGGGTACATGCATAATGAACATTTGTATACCTAACCCTGAATTGTACCCACATCTTTAAAATTAAAAAAAAAAAAGTGGTTGATACATGTCCTAAAATCAATTTCCATGAAGTCTCTACCAATTTCCTCTTCACCAAAGGTGTATATCTTCCCCAGTTCTAAGTGATATAAGTTTTTTTTTCTATTTTTCATGATTAAAATCAGGATATCAATATTGTTTATATTGTTATCTCTTTGATACTAGAGAAGTTATATTTCAAAAATATTTAGTAATAATTTGTATTTTTTCTTGGCAAGCCATCTGTTCATATACTTGATCTATTTATCTACGGAGACTTAATATTATCTTATTGATTTTAATGAGTGTTTTATCTATTTATGATATGGTACCTCAATTTGCCTTTTAATTTTATTTGTAATTTTTTAAACAGAAAATTTAACATTTTATGGAGTCAAATTGTTTGTTCTCTTTCTTTGCCTTAAGATTAGGAAGTCATTTCCCAATTAAAGATGAGCTAACTAGGTAAAGATTCTCTTGTAGCTTTTATATGGTCTAATTTTTTAATACTTAAGTTTTTAATTCATATTACATTTAGTTATAGTATATTATTGAGTGAGAATTCACATTTAAAAAAACTAGTCCCTTTCTTAGTTAACCTATTGAATGATCCTTTTTTCTTCACTAGTTTATTATGCCAACATTTTCAAATTTGTGGTTCTGTTTTTACACTCTACTTTCTCTTCTGCTCATTAGCTTATCTGTTCTTGTGTCAATACTACATTAATTTAATTTTTATAACCTTGTAATCTGTTTAGAATCTGTCTTTCTTTTCAAGTAAAAATTTTTAGCCAAGTCTATGAGTTTTCTTTCATGTAAATTCTACAATCAATGTGTTAAGCTCCTTTTAAAATATAACATTTTTTAGTACAATAGCCTTCAATCAGTCTTTTAATTCAGGAATGGAGTATGTCTATCTCATTTTTTACTTTAATAACTTTCAGTAACTTTTTTTATTTCTTCAGATGGCTCCCCAAAATGTCTGGAATGGGTTTATCTTATCCTCTTGAAGTCTTTCTCTGTTGTTGGCAAAAATGACCTCCCTAAAGTATTAAACCTCAAACCGCATTTATCTTATTATTTTTAACTCAAACTATTTTCTTTCTCTTTTTCCTTCAATCATTTGCATGTGGAAAGGGGTTCCTTCCCATTATGGAAGCCATATTATTTAATAGTTTTAGTCCTTCCAGTTCATACTATTGTTTCACTGCATTCATCTTAAGTAGAAGTTGCTTTTTCTCTTATAAGCCTCAAGTATTAAGGCTCAGGAATAGGATAGGTATCTTCCTTGCTTTCCTCAATTCCTTGCAAAAGTAGATACAATTAGCTGAGAACTTCCCCCTATGCCAAAATTTACCAACCTACTCATCTATCCTTCTATTTCAAAGGGAAAAGCATTCACTCCCCGAACTCTACCAAAACCTCTCCACCAGAGAAATGGAGGTTCTCTCCTTCATGCTACATGACTTTGCTTCAGCAATTTCCTCTTCTTTTTCCTGTATCAGTTTCTTCATCTCGGCTGAATTATTCTCATCTGCATAAAAACTTCTCTAATATTTCCCTTCTTAAAAATACTTCCTTGACTCCATGCCTGTTTAGGTACATCACTGTTTCCTGTTATTCTTTACAGCAAAATTATTCATCTAGTCTCCACTTCCTCATCTCTCTTTATCTCCTCCTAGTCATACATCTTTTCTTGCCACTTTCTTGAACAATGACTTTCATGTTGTCCAAACAGAAGGGCTCTTTTTTATTCTCTCAGGGGGGATCTAACTACTTGTTCTCTGGAAGTATGTCTTTTTTTTGTTCCTGCATCACTAAACCATCCCAGAAAACACACAGCAGGATAGTTATCATGCTTTCTAAATCTGGGTGAAGAGGGATGGGATTTAAGAAATGTTTTTTTTTTGGTAGAGACGAGGTCTTGCCAAGGTGCCCAGGTCTTGAACCCGCGGGCTCAGGCGATCCTCTTGCCTTGGCCTCCCAAAGTGCTGGGATTACAGGCTGAGCCACCAAGCCCAGTCAGAATTTAAGAAATTTAAGCCATGGACTTTCCCTCGTGTGACCATGTGATGTAGGACTAAAGCACATCAACATTAGGAGGGTCAATAGAAGCTACCTATTTCTCATTCTCACATTTTGAAAGCTATGCCAACTCTTGAATAGCTCAGTGAGTTGGGGCATGGCCCTGCCAACAGCATCAAGGAGTCCTCAGGGCTGAGTGCCAGCCATGTTGAAGGCAGGATAAGAAAAGCAAATAATCCACTTTCTGTCTTTCCATTCAAAGTCCTGCATATATGTTGAAAATAAATAGGCTCTGCTCAAACCACTTTGGAGAAATGAACTATCAAACTTTTACTTCTGTCAAAGCCTCATTACCACCAAACATGGTAAAATGGGTCTTTTAAGGCTTTATATGCAGGTGGCAATCTTACAAGAGTTGGATAGAGTCATAGACTTTGTCCAGAATGTCCTTTAGGCACTGATTAAGATTCAGATACAAAATCATTTTTTTTGAAACTACATAGTCATACACCATCGTTTTATACTGTTTATATTAGATCTTGTTATTGCAGTAATATTTCCTAAGAGCAAACTAATTAAATGCCTTTTAATTTGAGTGAAGTGAGAACCGTTAAAGAGACTAGGTTCTAATTTGCTTTTAAAGTTAATGGAATCATAGACTGGTGGAAAGTAAAGGTGTTGAAGGAGAAACTCAGCAGGGACAGAGAGCAAAAAGACCCCATCCTTCTCCTAAATTAGGCTATTTTCTTTGCCAGAGAGGAACACTTGTTAATTATGAAATACTCATAAATCTGCCTCAACTTAAGTGCCCAAGAACCAAGAATAATGGAATGAAAAACAATTTAAATCACATTATATAGCAAGCAACTGAATAATGTATTTTTGTACCATCTCAGTGCATTTCATTACTTCAAGGCCACAGATTTGCTCCTGCAACTTCAAATAGCAGAAGGAAAACATGCTTGGGTTATATTGTTCTTTATGATTCATGGGTTGTCAGCAATAAACAGAGTGTTTGCTTCAAGAGGATTTTTCCTTTGCAATGCCTGCTACCGATTTATGGTTTGTTTTTTGAAGAGCTTTAGAAGTGTTGAATCTGCTAAAAAATATTGTTATCTCAGAATGTTATCAGAAATTTTAGAATTTCTATGGCTAACAACTCTTTTAAAGACATATAAACCATATCTTAAAAAGAAAAAGAAAGTTAGTAGTAGTCATACATTATTTTCAAGGACATAACATTGTTATTTTACCTCTTTTGGGTACTATTAAAATCCATGTGAAGTAAGAAACAACTTTTACTTTGGTATATATTTTTTTACCTTTAGGATATTTTTACATGGAGTTACAATAGTCATTAATCAGGTGTATAGTCCCTCGTATAAAAAGAACTCCCACTATCTGAAAGAAAATGAATGAGCCACTCAGGTCAGAAAAAAACTATACTTTTGAGGAGAACTACCTCATCTTTGCTGATGTAAATTAACTCCCTCAATGTGATTAATAATATTTGAAGATTGTATGCAATTAAAAATTATTGCATCTGAGAGTCATGAACATTTATAACTGGAAAGGTCCCTAGAGGTTATTTAGTCTAACCTCCTCATTTTTTCACAGGTGAAGTTAGTAAGACACAGAGAGAATTAAAGAACTACCAATGGTCACCCTACTAGAACCAAGATCAAATCCCAAATAACTTCAATTGGAGTGAAATTAAAGAGATAAAATTTGATTCCATTGTAGGCAACATTGCAGACTAAAAGTTCAGAGGAAGGAAAAATTGCTATAAAATTTTTGAGGTATTTTACAATGCATGGTTGAGCTGGCAGAAAAGTACAAGTAAGAAGAAGGGCAAAAATTATCAGAAAGTACAAATTTAGAGTTGCATGTAAGTGCTGGAGTTGTGTTTGTGTGTGGTATTTGCCAATCCCTGGGGTCTACAATTCTGGGTTTTAAGGAAGTCCATATAAAACCTGGAGTTTGAGCAAAGAATTTAGAAAATTGACTCCTATATCAAACTAAAATCCACAAAAGATGGTAACCTCAGTAACAGAGTAAAATAGAAAAATATCACCACACAAAGGAAGAGAGCTAAAAAACTTACCTTATTACAAATTTGGCTCTGAGTGGCAGGAGGTTAATGCAGGTTTCCCTGGAAGATTCCTAACAAGGAAGTAGCATATGGGGAGTTTGGAATGGGAAAGCATACTTCCTTTGCAGTAAAACTCCACCTGAAAATTTAGTTCCAAGTGACTGTGGATTGGCTGTCTTTTCAAGGGTGTGGTAGAAGTAGACTCACATTCTCTCTGAACATCTTCAAACTAAGCCTCTCATCAGTCCTGCAATTAAAGTTCCAGAAAACCAACAAAGGTTGAAGGAAAACACAGGCTTCTGAGGTTATAATTCTATGAGATATAGAGGAGAATGAACAAGAAAAACATACCTGTGAAGTCTTCAGAACATGTTCTGTAACTGATGGGTCTGAATCTGATTCTTGTCTTTTTTTTTCTTCTGGTAATAGCAGACTATATTCTTTGGAGCAGTTTTAGGTTCACAGCAAAATTGAGCAGAAGGTAGAGAGATTTCCCTGATACCCCTAGAGCCACAAGTGCACCATCTTCATTATTAACACCTGATAACCACCTGAGTGGTACATTTGCTACAACTGATAAAGCTACATTGACACATCACTATTACCCAAAGCCCATGATTTATATCGGGGTTCATGCTTGGTATTCTATATTCTATGGGTTTAAACAAATATATAATGACATGTATCCAGCATGATAGTATACACTAAAAATTCTCTGTATTCCTCTTATTCAACCCTCCTTTCCCCCAACCTCTGGCAACCACTGATCTTTTTACTGTCTCTATAGTTTTGCCTTTTCCAGAAGATTATATGACTGGAAGAATACAGTATGTAGCCCTTTCATATTGGCTTCTTTCACTTAGTGACATGCACTTAAGTTTCTTTTATGTCTTTTCATAGCTTGACAACTCATTTCTAGCACTGAATAATATTCCATTGTCTGAATGTACCACAGTTTGCTTATTTATTTACCTACTGAAGGACAGTTTGGATCCATTCAAGTTTAGACAATTGTGAATTAAGTTACAACAAACATCCTTGTGCAAGTTTTCAACTCCTTTGGGTAAATGTCAAGGTGCACAATTGCTGGATCATATGGTAATACGTATACTTAATGTTGTAAAAAAACTGCCACACTGTCTTCTAAAGTGGTTGTACCATTTTGTATTCCCACCAGCAATGAATGAGAGTTCTTGTTGCTCCACATCCTTGCAAGCATTTGATGGTGTCAGTATTCTGAATTTTGGCCATTTTAATAGATGTGTACTAGTATCTTATTGTTGTTTTAATTTGCATTTCCCTAATGATATATGACATGGATTATCTTTTCATATGTCTATTTTTTACCTGCATATCTTCTTTGGTGAGGTATCTATTAAAAACTTTGACCTGTTTTTTAATTGAATTGTTTGTTTTCTTATTTTTGAGTTTCCAGTTTGGGGTAATAGTCTTCTATTAACTATGTCTTTCGCAAATTTTTTTCTCAGTCAGTGGCTTGTCTATTCATTCTCTTGACGGTGTCAGAAGTGTTGTGTCTAAAGAGTAATTGCCAAATCCAAGCTCATCTGCACATTACCTTATACTATCTTCTAGGAGTTTTATAGTTTTGTGCTTTAAATTTAGGTCTGTGATCTGATCATTTTTGTACTAAAAAAAGGTATTACATGGAACCAACTATGCTGCCCATTAAAAGTGGACTGGATAAAGAAAATGTGGTGCATTTACACAGTGGAATATTATGCAGCCATAAAGAAAAACAAAATTTATGAACTTCACAGTAACTTGGATGGAATTAGAGTCTATAATACTGAGTACTACATGTACTCAGTCATACCCTGAACATTATTATAACACTATAGAAAAGGGATTGGCAATAGTAGGATACTGCCAGGGAAGAGGTGGCACATAACATAAATAAGGGCACTCACACTTTGCCTGTATGATGACCACTTACATACCTAACCCTAAATTGTATCTCACATCTTTAAAATAAAAAATAAAATTTAAAAAAGGTATTAAAGTATTAGCGACTAGGTTCGTATTAAAAAAGATAAAAATTAGGACTTCAAGGAATAAATAGTATTGTACTTGAAGTTAAAAATTCAGTAGATAGAATAAATAATACAAAAATTAAATTAAAAACATTCTATTTATAATTGCATAAAAAGTATAAAGCACTTTGAAAAAATTTAATCAAAGAAGTAAAAAATTGGAAGATTGCAAAACACTGTTTAAAGACATTAAAGCCCTAATTTAGTGGAAAGACATACCATATTCATGAATCAGAAGACTTAATGTTATTAAGATGACGATGTTTCCCAAATAGAAAAAACATATTGTTCAAAAGTAATTACAAGGCTACAATAACGGTGTGGAACTGGCATAAAGATAAACATAGAGATCCACAGAATTGCTAATTTAGAATATTACACAGCCATAAAGAAGGACAAAATTATGAACTTCACAGCAACTTGGATGGACTTAGAGTTTATAATACTGAGTGACCTATTACAGAAACAAAAAACTAAGTTGAGCTATAGGTGCAACACAATCCTTATTAATTTCCAGGTAGCTTCTTTGCAGAAATTGGCAAGACAATCCTAAAATTCAAAAGTAAATTTTAAAAACTCAGAACAGGGAAAGAAAGAAAAGAAAAATAATAATAATTTTGGAAGACTTTATTTCCTGAGTTCAAAAGTAATTACAAGGCTACAATAACAGTGTGGTACTGGTATAAAGATAAACATAGAGATCCACAGAATTGCTAATTTAGAATATTACACAGCCATAAAGAAGGACAAAATTATGAACTTCACAGCAACTTGGATGGACTTAGAGTTTATAATACTGAATGATCTATTACAGAAACAAAAAACTAAGTACCACATTATCTTACTCATAAGCAGAACTTGAACAATTATAATACTATAAGAAAGGGATTGGCAGGATTGGGAAACTGCCAGGGAGGGGACAGGATTGGCAGGAGTGGGAAACTGCCAAAGGAGGAGGGGGTGGGATTGGCAGTAACAGGAAATGTCAGGGGAGTAGGGGTGGGATTGGCAGTTGCAATTCCACAGGGAGGGGAGGGGGGCTCACCTCATCGACAAGGGTACCTGCATAATGAATATTTGTATACCTAACCTTGAATTGTACCTCACATCTTTAACATTACAAATTTTAAAAAAAGAAAACAGACCTCACATTTATGGTCAACTTATTTTTGACAAGGATGCCAAAACCAGTCAATGGGGGCAATAACATTTTTTTCAACAAATAGTTTTCAGACAACTGGATATCCTATGCAAAGAAATTAAATTGGACTCCTACTTTACATTATATGCAAAAATCAACTCAAAATAGATCAAAGACCTCAGAACGTAAGAGCTAAAACTATACAAGTTTTAGAATAAAACATAGAGGCAAAATTTCATTATATGTGTTTAAGTAATAGCTGCTTGAATATGACACTCAAGGTATCAGCAACCAAAGGAAAAAAAGATGAATTAGATTTCATCAAAATTAAAAAATCTTTGTGCTTCAAAGGACATGTCACAAAAATGAAAAGGCAATTTACAGAACAAAAAAAATTGGAAATCCTTTATCTGATAAGAGACTTGTATCTAGAATATATAAAGAACAATTACAATTCAATACTAAAAAGACAATCCAATTTTGAAAAGGGCAAGAGATTTGAATACACATTTTTCCAAGTGTGAGTGGTCAATGATGACCTGAAAAGATGCTCAACACACATTAGCCATCAGGGCGATGGAAATGAGAGAAATGAATGAGATACAGCTTCATATCCAATAGAATGGCTATCATAAAATATGATGACAAGTTTTGACAAGAATGTGGAGAAATCGGAACACTTATCTCATGCTGGTCAGATTGCAAAATGGTGACACTGCTTTGGAAAGAGTTTGGCAGTTTCTCAAAATGTTAACATGGAGTTACTATATGACCCAAAAATTCTACTTGTAGGTATACATATATATGAAAACAAATATTTAAACAAAAACTTGTACAGGAATGTTCGTAGCAACTTTCTTCGATAGCCAAGATGCAAAACAATCCAAAAATCCATTAAATGATGAATGGATAAATACAATGTGGAATATCCAAATGGTGGAATATTATTCAACTATAAAAGGATGCTACAAATTGAATGATCCTTGAAAATATAATGATAATTGAAAGAAGCTATTTATAAAAGACTATATTGTATGATTTCATTTATATGAAATGCCCAAAATAGGCATTTCTGTAGAAACTAACAAAATGGATTAGTAGTTGCCTAGGGCTGGGAATACAGAGGATAGAAGAAACGAGAAATGACTGCTAATGGGGATGTATTTCTTTAGGGATAATGAAAATGTCCTAAAATTGATCATGGTAGTGGTTGCACAATTTTTTGAATATACTAAAAGTCACTGAATTGTATATTTAAATATGTATATTTTATGCAAATTATATCTCAATAGAGCTGTTTAAAAATCAAATGGATATGGAAAGGCAAGAAAGATTTTAGTTCTAGGAAAGATGGAATGAGCAGATGCTACTTTCTTCAACCAGCAAGTGTGAACATTCTGGGAAAAAATGGAAAAATAGAAAGCCACAGCAAAAAAATAGAAAATATAAAAAAGAAACAAGCTGAAAATTTAAAACTGAAAAAGAAACAAGGAACAAGGCAAGGATGTCCATTCTTATCTTTCTTATTGATCATAGTACTGGAAGTCTTAGCCAGTGACAGAAGGCAAGGCAAGCTAGCTAGCTAGATAGATAGATAGATAAGATAGACAGATATATGATAAATAGATAGATAGCATAATGATTGCAAAGAAAAAAAACAAACCTGTCTCTGTTTGCAGAAGACATGATTGTCCAAATAAATAATCCCATGGAATATACAAAAGCACTTCTAATACCAGTGTGGGAGATTAGCAAATCACAGGATAGGATACAAAGTCAACAGATAAAAATCAATCATATTTCCCTATAGTGGGGATGTACTGAAATTTTTCTTAAAAGCACCATTTGCAACAACTTCAGAAAACAAAAAGACAGAAATTTAAGTACAGTTCTGGCAAAGTATATGCAAAATCTATTTGCTAACCACCGCAAAACACTGGTAAAATATGAGCAAAAGATTTTGCCCCAGAAAAGATATGAATAGCAGAATAGCACATGAAAAGATCTTCAACCTCATTAGTAATTGGGGACATTCATATTAAGATCAAAATGTGATCTCATTACACACTTAATAGGATGGCTAAAATTTAAAAATAACTGATAAAACCAAATGCCAACATGAATGTGGATCAAATGAAATACTCATATGTTGCAGAAAGTTACAGCCACTTTGGAACACAGTTTGACTGGTGTCTTACTCAGTTTCGGCTGCCAAACCAAATATATTATAAACTGGGTGGTTTAAACAACAAATGTTTATTTATTACAGTTCAAGAGGCTGGAAAGTCCAAGGTCAAGGTGCTGTCAGATCCAGTGTCTGGTTAGTGTCCACTTCTTGATTTGCAGATAGCTGCCATCTCTTTATAGCCTCAAATGGCAAAGATAGAGAGAGAGAGAGAAAGAGAGAGAGAGAGAGAGAGAAAGAGAGAGAGAGAGAGAGACAGAGACAGAGACAGAGAGAGAGAGAGAGACAGAGAGAGAGAGAGAGACAGAGAGAGAGAGAGAGAGAGAGAGACAGAGAGACAGAGAGAGAGAGAGAGAGGGGCAGCAATTCCTCTCATACCTCTTCTTATGACATTATGACAGCACTAATCTCATTTATGAAAGCTTCACCTTCATGACATAATCACCTCTCAAATGCCAACGGTGGATTTGACTTTAGCTTATACATTTTGGAGAGACATGCTTATTAGTCAGGATTCTCCAGAGAAACAGACCATAGTCAAGTTGACACATAAAATTAGCCATCACACATTCAGTTCATAGCAACAGGTTTTTACAAAATTAAAAACACTCTAATTATACAACTCAGAAATCCTGTCAAATATCAGAAAGCACTGTCCTGAACTACAAATATAAATATCCAGTCAAATAACCAGATACTCCCCAGTAAAAAGAGATATCCAAAGAGAAA
>CAUYQG010236671.1:0-13595 GCA_963574415.1 Tarsius wallacei | reverse complement strand
GTAGTCTCCAGCCGCTGACCTAGTTCCTCTGGGCCAGTTCCGTCCAGCTCTGTCCCTCAAATGGCACACCCCAGGGGCCTGTTCTGGGTGTCCTGAGACCCACCCATCTTGATGCTGCAGTTCTGGGGGTCTGTGTCACTCCCCAGCGGACCCCAGCTGAGCCTTGCCCTCCGGCCATGCTTGCAGTTGGCAGAGGGTCATGGGGGAAGGGGATGGGGGTGCTGCGAGCCAAACCTCATCTACTGTCATCTTGTCAGCCTGGGACATCAGCAGACGCTTGATGCTGAAGACAGGGAAGAGGAGTCAGTGTGGGGCCAGAGGCAGCCAGGAAGTATCAGTTCGTGCTCCTCTGGTGGTGACTGCTCAGGAGACCCGAGGAGGATCTGCTCCCTGCTCTCCCATCTGGTGGTCACCTGGGAGCCCTTTCTGACTCTTGCACTCAGGTGTCATCACTCCTGGGGGATTGCCTGGGGGGCGTCTGATGGGCATTGGAGACAAGTGTCTGGTACACCAGAGTATTCCCTTTCCCAGTGCCTGGCACGAGGTGCTCTCCATAAAGTGCCTAAAGGCCGAGTGGTAGTCAGGGATGATGTATACCTGGGTCATTGGGCTTGGCCCCTGTGTGGGCAGGGCTAGTCTTCTATCTAGTTGTCCTGAGGGACTCAGGATTTCAAAGGGCCGCTCGGGGCCCTGAAGCTGGTTAGAGGTGGGGGGCAGGGTGTCCCTCAGACCCCAGTGGGGGAGACCGTCAGGGCGCCCTCCCCACACCTGACACTCACTACTCCTTGTTGATGCTGCCTTTGCCATCGGGATCGAGCATCTTGAAGGCGTTTAGGATGGTCTCCTCGGCATCCGTACCTGCCACAAGAAAGCCCTGAGTCTGGGGCCCTTAGGGTGCCAGTCTTGCACCTGGCTGCCAAGGCAGGTAACAGGAGGGAACCAGCCCTGCTTCCAGGGTTCCAAGTCTTTGCCTTGAGGTGCCCCTGCCTGGAAGGCCCTTCCTGTTCCTGAGCCCCGGGTGTAGCTTTTTGGGGTCTCCAGGGTCAGCCCAGGTCTGGAGTTGGGGCGGGTGCCCCATGAGTGGGGGAGAGGGGCCCTGCCAGTTGGGCAGACAGGAGTGTAGGGCAGGGGGGCCATGTCTGAGCTCACCCTGCCCTGGGGTGGCCGACAGGGGCTCCCCTGGTGTGGGTCCCAGAATGCCGGTTTCTTAGGGCTTCTCAAGTGTGGGAAATAGGGATTTCATGTGAATGTCTGGATTTCAAAATGTCAGGATGAACTGGGAGGGGTGACCCAGCAGAGCACTTACCACTCAGCTTCTCCCCAAACAGGTTCAGAAACATGGTGAAGTTGATGGGCCCTGAGGCCTCCTTGAGCATGGCGTCCAGCTCGTCATCCTTGATGTTGGTCTTGCCTGTCACAGACACAGATGTCACTGGGGCAGGACATCACCCCCTGCCCTCTCTGGGTGGTGTTGTTGCTGAGTTGGCTGTCCTACCGGCAGCTGACCCTAGAACAGTGCCAGGTGGGCGGAGGCATAGGACTGGGGCAGGGAGGTGCGGAGGTGTGGAAATGCTTGGCCCAGAAGTGAGGGGTATGGGCTGGGGTGTGTCAGCCTTACCCCAAACCCTGAGTCCCAGGAGACCAACTGCTGGGGGAGAGCGAGGCAGAGGCACAGAGCTAGGGAGATGCTGTGACCTATTGTCTTCCTTACTTGGGCATAAACGGGGCCAAGAGGGAAGGTGGGTCATGTGGGAAGAAACACTTCAGGCCAGAGACAGCTGCTGAGAACAGAATGTCCAGGTTGGGGAACCAAGGCTGGGGAGGGCCATGCGCCTGGCTGTGTGTCCAGCTACTCTGCAGAGGATGAGGAGAGTCTCCACGGCCTCTCCCAGCTCCTCCCTCTGGCCTGGAGGCCAACCAGGGAAGCCCGCCATCCAGGCTGTTCATGTCTGGGGCCCCAGTGCCAGGTTGTCTGTGGCATCCCACTGGGGCGTCAGCCCTACCCTGGAGCCTCTGTTCCAAAACCCACCCAGATTCCCACTCTTGGGGCTATAATACCCACCCCATCTCACCCTGGGGATGCTCTCTGCCAGCTCTGATCAACGGAGGAGGCTGCAGCCACCCCCTCTCAACCTGTGGGGCCATCGGGTCAGCCTCAAGGCCAGTGACCTGGCTTCACTCCAAGAGGAAGGGCAGGACGTGGCCTCTGAGGGCTGCAAGGCATCGGCCTGGGCACCTACCTAGGGAAGCGTAGGTATCCTTCAGGTCCTCTTTGTCAATGAAGCCATCTCGGTTCTGGTCCATGAGCGTGAATGCCTAGAAACCAAGGCCAGGGGTGCCGTGCTGCGGCCAGCCTGGCTCTGCCCCACCGCCCACTCCCCGGCACCCTGAGGGAAGACAGGCTCCCACTCACTGGCCCTGGGACAAGACCCACGTGGGGTTCTCCCAGCACATGCTTCTGGGAAAAGGGGCTCCCAGTGAAAGAAAAGCCTCACCTCCTTGAACTCCTGGATCTGCGTCTGCTCGAAGTTGGAGAAGACATTAGATGATGCCCTCTGGGCCCGGAGTGCTCCCCCTTCCTTTTTCTTTGTCTTTCTGCTGGCCTGAAGTGAGAGCACTGTGTCTGGAGGGTCCCGGCCAGTTGGGGAAACCCTCTGGGACACTCTGAGTTTTGGGGGATTTAACTCAGAGTATAGGTGGACCTAGTCATCAGGGCTGGAGGAGCTGGGCAGAAGGGGCCCCAAGCCTGGGTACCTGGGCAGGGGCAGCTGCTGGTGTCTGGCATTGGCATAGGGAGCAGGGGAGGGGCAGGGGTTCCCACTCCCAGATGGTAGATGGAGCACAGTGGTCAGGGCTCACAGACGGGCAGAAGCCAAATCAGCCCCTGAGGGCTCAAGGGGCAAGCTGACTTGCTCTGGGTACTGGGGTTTCACGCAAGTCAGGACCTTCCACTCCCCAGCACACACCCACCCTCACACTGTGCATGCTCACACACGCACACACACCTGTGCACATGGTCACATAAGCACACGCAGGCACAGATGCCCACCTGCAGGTGCAGTTCTCACTCACACACCCCACCGGCGCCTGCCTAGAGGCCCGCTCACCATGCTGGGTCTGCGTGATGCGATTCAGCTGTGCCTTCCCTGCCCAGGGCTTGGGTCTCTCCATCTTAAGCTCCCGCCTGGTCCCCCAGGACAGCTCGGACTTCAGCTGCCACTCCGTACAAGGACAGGCTCAGGGCCACCCCAGGGGACTGGACAACTGCAGAGTGAGCGTCAGCAGCCAGCAACAACTCAGATGCCCTCGCCCTGCCCCACCCAACGAGGCCCCTAGCTTCCCAGGCAGCTCTGGCCAGGAGGCCTTGTCCTCCTGAGGGCTCTCCTCCACGCTCCTGTCTGAGGCCTGGGCACCCTGGAAGTTCAGGAGCCAGAGGAAGGGGCGCCTTTTCCAGCTTTGCACTAAGCTATTGTGAGTAGCCCTGGCTATCACCAAGCCTTTGTCAAACACGTTCTGTGTCGGGGCTTGCATGTCACCATCCTGTACTCCCTGCCTCAGTGGCAGAAAATGGCCCACAACACCAGCCTGGGGCCACCCCTCTGATCTCATGGCAAGGAGCAACTTGCCTGACCCACAGGGACAAAGAAGCCTTGGAGAGGGCCAGGCTGCCTACGTGGCCTGGGATGGGGCCTTCAGGGCCCAGGCCTTCCTGCTACCCCATGGTCTCATGGGCAGAATCTGGGGAAGGGACCTGCCCCAGGGGTAGGTTGGTGGTGCCAGATATTGGAGGCCACTGCAGGGTCAGAATCCAGACACCCTGGCCCACAGGTGGGAGTAAAGGGCTGGAGAAGACGGGGGGTGGGTCTGCAGTCCACGCAGGGTCAGGAAGGAGCCTGCACATTGCGCAAAAGGGCAGGTGGGGCCCACATCCCTGAGAATCAGCCCTTGGAGACCTCCAGGGCCTGCCTCTGGGTGGGAGGTGGCAGGGCGCAGGACCCAGATCAGCTGCCACCTTCTGTGCTGAGATAGGCAAGGGGTGCAGACAACAGCTGGGCAGGGGTCCTCTGGGGGCACATCTCTGAGCCATGTCATATCTGCCAAAGCTGAAAAGACAAAGGTGCCATGCCAGTGCCTACTGTAGGATGTCCTGCCCCCAGGGAACTCATAGCCTCATTCATAGATGACTTCCCACAAGGTGCCACCTCCTGAGATCCCTAGGGCCAGCGTCTTCAGGCAGTACTGGCATCCGAGATCGAGGACCCTGGGGAGGTGTGGCTGCCTGGGAGGGACCCGAGGGAGACCGCCAGAGAAGAACTCGTGACCAGATGTGAGAACTCGGGGAGCAGAGGGCAAGGGCACCTCATGGTTCCCAGTGGGGTCTGGTTATGACCCTGGAGGGGAACTGCAGGCTGCAGGATGGGGAACACCACTCTGAGAGGGAATGGCATGGTTGGTCAGAGACCAGCGAGGCTGCTGGGACTGTGAGAAGGGCCAGCAGAACCCCCAGGGGAGGGTCCCGTACTGCTGGAGTCTGACATAGCACTAAAGATAGCAGCAGAGCCCAGGCCTTGGAGGGTTGGGAGAATACCGAATCCTGCACTGACAGCTGACCCTGACAGGTGCAGAGGCCTGGGCTGGAGGCTGGTGTCCTGAGCCAGGTGGGATGCCCCTCTCTGAGCCCCCAGGAAGGACCCTGAGCCAAGGCGGTCTCCACCATTGGGGGTGGGGGATTTTCCCCAGTGGTTGCTTGTACGTGTGTGTTCTTTGCTGGTGCCCCTGCTCCGCCTCCAAAGAAGCGGCTGGTATGCCCCACGCCCCTGGCTCTGGCCCTACTTTGGGCCCCAGAGACACTTATTTTTGATTCTGGAAGCAGGAGTTGCTGAGGAGTCTGGATTATTTTAAAATCCAGTGTAGGGAAAACACGTTGTCACCTGAGGCCGTCTGCCTGGCTGCTCCAGGGCTGGGGTTTGTGCCTGGCTGCCTGAGGACAGGGTTCCGGCAAGGAGACCTCACAGAGGATAGAGGAAAGAAAAGGGTGACCCTATAGGACTGACCTAGGTGACTTCCAGTTTCCTAATCGGAGAGGCCCAGGTCTTGGAGTGGCTGCACTTCCCCTGAATCCTCTGGCTGGCCAACCTCATGGGTCCTCACCGCTGGAGACTGCTGAGCACCTGCAACTGTCAATGCTTCCTTTATTGCTTTAGAGTCATAGTAAAGTTGTTTTTCTAAACACGTGGGTTTGATGATGGTTAAGAGGGGTCACCCGCATCCCAGTGGAACAGGGACCTTAGTGGGCCCCAAGCTGTGGCTCTCAGACGCTTCTGTCCCAGCAGTGAGGGCCAGGAGGACTAGGCAAGAGCAACCTTGGAGGGTCTGTGTCACTGCTGCCTTGTAGGCCACAGGGGCTGATGGGGGTCCCTCATCGCACAGCAGGGCTGTCCCAAGAAGGACAGAAGGGCAGGCTCTGAGCCTGGTGTCCGTGGGAACTGCAGTGGGCAGAGGGCACATTGGGATGCCAGTGGCCTCATGTCTGGGCAGCCCTCACCAGTGTTGCCCAGGGGCTGCGAGAGACAGGAGCTCCTTGAGGTGGACAAAAGTCAGCAGGGAGACTGGTACGGAGTCTTGGGGTCCCCAGGCCTGAGTCAGGGGGACCTAGGAGCAGCTTCTGTTGGGGTGGTCTTCCCAAGAGGACCCAGCCTCTTCTCGGGAAGGAAGTCATGGGGCCTCTGGGGCAAGGGGGCACCCGGCTCCCGGGCCTGTGAGTGCAAAGGGACCGGGCCAGCTGTGCACGCCAGCCAGAGTCACTGTCCCGCGCTACTCTGTCCACAGGGCAGAGGCCTGGGGGAGGAGCCGCTCAGCCCTCCCCGGGCCTGCTCCGGGGCCTGGACAACCTTGGCCCTGCCTCCAGGTCCCGCAGGGTATTCTGCCAGCTGGAATCCAGCACCTTATTTGGGTTTGTGAGCCTGACTTCAACTTTTCAATTTGGGGACGCAAGGTGTGTGGCCTGGATGTGTTCCCACCTGCCTGGAGGCGTCCGCAGTGGTGAGCGCAGTGATGAGTGGTGAGCAGCCGGGGCGAAAGTGGAGACGGGTCCCCCGCCCCAGGCCGAAAGAAAGAACCCGCCCACGCCGCTCTTTTGCGTGTGTGCTCCCGGTGACGTCACCCTCCGAGCGGGGGGCGCGCTCTCACCCTCCGGTCGCCAGGGGGCGCGCCGCCCCTCGGGCTCTTACTGCTGATGGCGCATGCGCCCGCCTGGCTACGCCTTAGCCTTCTCGGCTCTCCCCGCCCGTGCGCCGTCCTCCGCGGCCCGCGGGTTGTGCTTCCGGCGCGAAGGTCAGGGACAAGATGGTGCCTCCGGTGCAGGTCTCTCCGCTCATCAAGGTGAACGCGGCTTCGGGGCCTCCGCCCGGTGTTCCCGCCCCGCGACCCCCGACCCCGCGGGCTGCGATCTCCCGACCCCGTCCATCCCGCCCGGCGACCCGGCCCCGCGCCACCCCCATCGCGTCCTCCCTCCCCCGTGCCCCTATCCCGCCCCGCGACCCTCCGCCCGTACCGCTCCCGAGGTCCCCGACCCCCTGACTGACCCCTGACCGCGCTCTCCCGCAGCTCGGCCGCTATTCCGCCCTGTTCCTCGGCATGGCCTACGGAGCCTCGCGCTACAGTGAGTGAGACCGCGGGCGTGCGAGCTAGGGCAGCCGGTTTCCCGTAGGGTCCCTAGCGCTGCTCAGTGACCCCAGCGCAGGAGGGGACTGAGCACGAGGCCGCAGGGCACGTCCTCCAGCAGGCACCTTCAGAGGCGCTGGCCAGCCTCAGGGCCGTGGGTGACCTGGCATTAGCGAACACGAAGTGCAGAATGAGGCCGGGCGGGTGCGGGAAAATGACTGGTTCTTGATGAAAACGGGTGCTGAGGTCAGACAGGAGCAGTCCCCGTTCCCTGAGGACCGAGTGAGCATGTGTGGGATGGGCAGCGGGGACTCTGGCCTCTGGCCTCTGGTTGGGTTCTGTTTAGGTGAGGGTCAAGTCTGTGTTAACATGAAGCAGGTGCGTCTGGTTCACTGCTACGTGGAGATATTTGACCTGTGGGCTCAGTTTCTTCTATTTCTATGAAGGATTTCGAGGAAAGTTAATTGATAGACTCCCCCCCCCCCCAATTCCCTGAAACAGGTTACCTGAAACCTCGGGCAGAAGAGGAGAGGAGGATAGCAGCAGAAGAGAAAAAGAAGCAGGATGAACTGAAACGGATTGCTAGAGAGTTGGCAGAAGGTACTTGTGTCACTGGGTCTTACAGATGCCCCCTCCCACATTTTCAGGAAAAACAGCTACTGCTCCAAGTGAGCTTCTCAGTGGAGGGAGTGGCTGCCTCTTCTCTGGCGCAGCATAGGTCCCTGGGGAGAAGGAGGGTGGAGGACAGTCTTGGAGGGTCGGGGCATGGTGACAGTTGGCTTTTGGTGAGGCCCAGGCCCCTTGGCTTCCCCTGTGAAATTGTTGGGCCATGCTCAGAGGCCATGGGCCAGGCACACTTTTCCCTCTGACTGCTGTGGCACAGCTGGTTTGGAATGTGCAGGGAAGGAAATCAAGGAGGATGGTCTGAGTAGAGCATAATTGGGTTTCATGGGAATTAGAAATTGGATTGTTTAAACACTGGAAACCTGGAGTGGTCCTGTTAGGTTGTCTGAGTGTGATGACATGTGTGCTTTTCTCCTAAACTTTCAGCCCAAGATGACAGCATCTTGAAGTGAGAGTCTGCAAACCTGCTTTTCCTGCAACAGTAGTGGATGAATAAAACTTCCTGTGTAGTATGGTACTTGGCACCCTCATTTTCTGTCGCCAGTTGTCTGATTCCTGGACTTGAGCTTAGCAGTTGTACTCTTTTTGTCTTCCTGGTTTATGTAGGTGGGGAAGATGGGGAGGGACTTTCCTTTTTTTTTTTTTGGAGTTGGGAGTCTCACTCTGTTGCCCAGGCTGGGGTGCTGTGGCATGTTCATGACCATAGCCTTGACCTGCTGGGCTCAGGCGAGCCTTCTGCTTCAGCTATCCAAGTAGCCGGAACTACAGATGTACACCACCACGCCTGGCTAATTTTTTGATTTATTGTAGAGATGGGGTCTTGCCATGTTGTCCAGGCTGGTCTTGAACCCCTAGGCTCAGGCAGTCCTCTTGCTTTCACCTACCGAAGTGATGGGATTATAGGCATTAGCCATCGTGGCTAGCTGGGGAGGAGCTTTCAAAAGAACTCAGCTGTCTCAGAAGTCAGAGACCCAAAATGCTTCACACAAACACAGGGAAGTACTGAACCCACAACCTGCTCTGTCTGGGGTATTCAGGTGGGTAGCCCAATGGGTGCGTTTGGTCGGCTGGGCCAGGGCCTCCTGGGTGCTATTTGGTTGTCTTTTTTCTGAGCTCTAGGCTGAACCTGTCAGCAGTCCCAACCCTGGATGGAGAGGGGTAGGCAATGGCTGAAGCCTTTTCACTTGGGAAGCTGGGTCCTGCCTGCCACCAACTTGGGAACCCTCCCTTGCTCCTTGGAGGTGGCCAGGGCAGGCTTGAGACTGAAGTCCAGTGATGTGGCTTTCTGAGGACAAGGTGGGAGTGCTGCTTGAGCTGTTGAGGGAGGTAGGCCTATGGTGCCTGCACAGACATCTCTCCCCAGCAGGCTTCTCGTCCCTGCTGGCTGCAAGCAGGCCAACTTGCCATAGCTTCATGTTTCTGAATGGATAAATTGAATATGCTGCTTCCCAGCTATATACCTTGAGCAAATTTCCTGGCCTCTGAACCCTAGTTTCATTTGTAAATTGAGTTCATTGTTTTCTCAACAAGATGCAGCCTACATGCATTTCAAAGTATTTGGTTAAGGTGAGGTTTGAGTGAACAAGATGATGTCACATTCCCTTGGGATCCCTGCACCTTGGCCCCTTCTGAGCTCCATGGAATAGTGTTCAGAGAGGCTGCCACCTAGGCCCCTCAGAACCTCTAGGGGCCCCCAGTTCCAGGTTCAGTGACTGAGATGGTATTAAACATGCTCCCCCTTCTTGCAGGCAGATGGCTGTGCTGGGCTCACTCACCCTCCTCCCCTAAACCCATCCAGCTTAGTGTCATCCAATATGAGGGGTCAAGTGCCTTGGAGCACCCATCACAAATTGAAAATCTGTGATTTTTACATGGTAACCCCCATTTCAGATGAGTCGTGCGATGTCCCTCTAGGCTTACCCAGATTAAGTCACTGGAGGTGTGTGGGGACGCTGTAGGGAAAGCTTCCTGTGAAGGAGAACCCAGGCCATCAGGCATCACATCCAGCCTCCCACCCCCGGCGCCATCGGTAAGTCCATGTCAGCCGCTGTGCATGGCGCTTACCCTGGGTTATTTCTACTTAAAACAATCATCTGATCACTGCTCTTCTCATGGTCTGGATGTTTCTGGCAGAATTTTCTGAGGGTCAAATGCAATGCATCTACAATTCTACCACATAAAAAACGGGCAGGTTTTTTATTCTAAGTTTCTTTTTATTTTATTCTAAGTTGTCTAAATTTATTCTAAATTGTCCTAAACCAGATGAAAAGCAACATCTCTGTATCCACCTGTCTACCTATGTACACATATATACATGTGCAGGTGTGAATGTTCCCAGTCACTTCCATAGTGTGTGCAAACCTTGAAGATCTCCCAGTGGTAACTATGTCCAAAAACTGGGTTACACTTTAAATTATTCATAGTTGGCTTTAGTTTATAAAAACAAACATTAAAAAAAAATTCCAAATTATCTTCAGTCATTTTCTCGGGCTTCCTAACCTCCTGTACCAAACTGCTGGAGGCAGAATCCGAGTCCTAGGGGTAGCGGGGTGAGGGTGCCATTGAGCCTGTGCTCACAGGATGCAGCAGGTTGAAGACTTGGGTGCCGGGCCACCATTGCAGATTTCTGTGCCCACTGCAAGAGAAGGCAAGATGTTAAACCAGCCTGCATGCCGGCCCAGTCCTCTCCTGCCTGGTATGTCCTCTATCAACCCCTGCAGGAGAAAGGACAGCACCTGGGTCGGTGGCAGCCCAAGCGGATTAGCTAGGGCTGAGCCTTTCTTAATGCTTAAGCCCTTGACAAAGTGCCCTGATAATGCTCAGTCCTGACCTCCCACAAGCCTGAAGTTGCCTTGTTTACATAGATGGCAGGGACTAGTACTAGAATTGTGGGACAGAAGGGAATTGTATGGGACAGCAGGGAATCGTGGGATTGCAGGGGACAGCAGGGAATTGCATGGGATGGCAAGGAATCACATGGAACAGCAGGAAATAGCATGGGATGGCAGAGAATAACAAGTGAGACCCAGGGCCCGAGCACAGGCAAATGCCAAGGCCATAATGCCATTGGGATTCTAATCTGGGGTAGCACTGACTTGTTACAACTGAGTCACATTTCCATAACATAGGGTTGGAAAGGTAATCATGCTCTGGGCACAGTACAGGACTTAAAGTTTTTGTCTTGTCTATTTGCTGACAAGTGAGCATGAGTGGATTTTCTGAGTTCTTTAGGGAACTGGTGGAACAAAGGAGCTCCCGAGAGGTCAGTGAGCTTTCCTGCCTTTTGTAAAAGAAATGACCCCCTCTCCTCCCTTCATGAATGTGAGGGTTTGCTGCTGGGAACAAGAAACCTGTCTGGGTTTGCTAACTGGGTGAAATCACAGTGTTGTTTTTGGGAGTCAGGCCTGTGCGCCATGGTCCTACAGTGTGCAGCCAGAGTGCATCGCCGCTTTGAAATCTGGCTATCCTCCCAGTTTAGCTCTGTGGTGTGACTCTGACTTGGAGACTCGCCAAGGTCCTCCCGGCAGGCCATGCAGAGCCCGACCTTTCTTGATGGGCACTCTGTCCTCCTCCTTTTTCTTCTCCTCCAGGGCCTTCACTTTGGCCTCGTACTCGTCAGCCAGTGTCTTCCATTCCTTCCTGTTGTTCTGTAGCCGTTCGAACATGGGCAAGATCTCTTCGTGGAATCGGGAAAACTCCTGGGGGAATCGAGAAGTCACCACATGCTCCTGCCTGCTCCTGGAGGGCTCAGACAGTGGCTTTCCCCAGCCCACCCCCCTGCCCGGCTTCCCTCGAACTCAGGGAGAACCCGTGGCCGCCTGCCTGGTAAAGGAGAGGGAACCACTGAAATGCCAGCAAAACCCCAACATGGGAGAAGGGCTCAGGGTTTGTGTTCATGAAGTCAGAAGGGGAGCTTTAGGGTGTGAATGCTTGCAATGCAGACGGTATTAGTTGGGAGAGGACCCTGAGAGCAGAATAGAAGTGTTGGTGGCAGCAGGATCAGGGTGCAGGAGGAATGGCGCCTCTGGCAGAAGGTGGTGGATGCTGGTGACAGGCAGCTCCTCTCTCTGCAGCTCTTCTCCCATCTCTCACACATGCACACATCACGTCAGCGCACGTCAGCACACATCTTCACACATCACACTTACACACATCACACCTAAACCATCACACCTAAGCACATCACACACCACACCTGCACACATCACACCTAAACCATCACACCTAAACACATCACACATCACACCTAAACACATCACACATCACACCTGCACACATCACACCTAAACCATCACACCTAAGCCATCACACCTTAACCATCACACATCACACCTACACACACCTCACCTAAACCATCACATCTAAGCACATCACACATCACATCTGTACATATCACACCTACACATGTCACACCTCACACCTGCATACATCACAATATCATACCTGCAGATATCACACATTACGCCTGCACATACCACACCTACACACATCACACCTGCACACATCACACCTGCACACATCACACGTCAGTGAGCACACACCATACATGAACACATCACACCACACTAGCACATCATGCGTCACACACTACACAGCATACATCACGTGCACACACCACACGGGCAAGGCACATGGTCACACACACCACACATGCACACACCACACATGTACACACTATACAGTGTGTGGATGGAGTTGGGGAAGGGAGTAGGGGGTGCCTGTGGTAGGCCTGTGTCCTGTGGCCACTCCAGGACTGAATGTCCTCCCTGGCCCCACCTTCTTCCCAGCGCTGACAGCCTGGTGGGGCAGAATGGGATAGGGTGGGTGTGGGCACGGCCCATCAGGCTGGCTTCCTGTGGAACCCAATGACCTCCTCCTTGGAGTGTGGGTTCTGTCCCAGTGGGCGCGGCCAGTGTCTCTTGTGGAACCAGAGTGTCATGGGGCATCACATGGGGGATCCAGTGGGTCTCCTGCTCTGGTGAGTCTTCCCTTAGCTTCTGCCTTGTGCCTCGGAGATTCAGGGCATGGGTCTGTGGCTACTGTCAGCTGTTCCCCCAACTTTGTGGTAGCCACCAGGGTCAGGCAGGCCCAACCCACCCTCGAGGGTCACAGATAGAGCAAATGAACCAGAGGTGAGTTGCAGTCAGTGCCCCAAGCAGAGAGTGCTGGCCACGGTGAGGGAGGCCCCCTGGAGGAAGGGACATCTGAGGCAGGACCTTGAGGTGAATGGGGACTTTTTGGGATAGGATGTTGCTTGGGGCTTCAAGGACTGCACCGGGTGGTCTGAGTGCACCGGGTGTGAGGACAGCTGCAGCTGGGAGGCCAGGTGGATGTGAGGGGGTGGGCACTAGGATGTCTCCCCCATCTACCCTACTCGAGAGTGGGTGGGGCGCATGCAGGCATCCCTGCCCTCTGCTGCAAGGACACCACTGAGTCCCATGCAAGTCCCCGGGAGCCCCCTGCACTCCCTTGACTGCCCCGTCGACCCTGAGCACCCCCATGCCACATACCTTGTACACGAACGTACACACGAAGTCAATGAAGCCCACTTGCAGCTTGGGGAGCTCGGCCGCCTTGTTCCTGTCCATCATGGGCTTGTGGGGGGAACAGAGGAAGGTGATGGGGGAGCCAGTTCCCGGGGCCCTTGGGCCCTTGCCTAGTCCTTACTCTACAGCCGATGAATACATTCACAGAGATGCAAGATGAGCAGAGCCCAAGGGTGAAGATGAAACCCAGGCTGGGGACTGAGTGTCAGACAGAACCTGGTGCTGGGGTGGAAGCCAGGATGCCCTACAAGGACACCGGCTGTCATGGGTGGCTCCTCCCCATGTTGCCTGGTGGCTCCAGGCAGTCCAGCCGGGGTTTCCTGCAGGCAGCAGCCTCCTGGCTATGGGGCACCGTCCTGCAGCTCCGGCGGTGCTGTCCATGGTGCTGACCCCGAGCCTTGGCCGCACTGCCTGTCACCCTGCTGACCAGGGCCGTGCCCTTAAGCAGTTTCTGATGCCCGAGCTGCCTGCCAGTCCCCTCAGCCTCCCCACCTGGGAACAGTGCATGGTGTGGGAGCCACGCAGGTCCCTTAAGGCCTGGCTTAGGGGGATGAACTAATTGCCTGTCCTTCCCACAGGAGACTCCAGTTGGTCAAGCAAGTTGGCTTGTGCTACGCCTTCTCCACCCTGGGCTCCAAACAGCGCCTGGCCGCCATCAGAGGTGGCTTGTGAGGCAGAACCTCTTCCCACCTTGTGGGGCTGGCATGTCTCCTAACTCTTGTCCATGGTGCTGGCAGGCATCCTGACCCTACTACTGACCTG
>CAUYQG010236662.1:0-12774 GCA_963574415.1 Tarsius wallacei | reverse complement strand
TTCCTTCCTTCCTTCCTTCCTTCCTTCCTTCCTTCCTTCCTTCCTTCCTTCTTTCTTTCTTTCTTTCTTTCTTTCTTTCTTTCTTTCTTTCTTTCTTTCTTTCTTTCTTTCTTTCTTTCTTTCTTTCCTGCATCTCATTTTGTTACCTGGCTGAAGTGCAACGGAGTGATCATAGCTTACTGCAGCCTCCAATTCCTGGGTTCAAGTGATTCTCATGCCTCAACCTCCCTAGTAGCTAGGACTGCAGGCAAACACTACTATGCCCAGCTAACTTTAATTTTTTTGTAGAGATGAGGTCTCACTGTGCTGCCTAGACTGGTGTCAAGTTCCTGGGCTCAAGTGATCCTCCCACCCCAGTGTTCTGAAGCACTGGGATTACAGGCATGAACCACCATGCCATGCACTTCCACTTCCCTTTTCTATAACTTGCATCTTCCCTACCCTTTACCCCCACTCCCCCCCCTTTTTTTTAAACTATTGTGCTTGTCCTTTTGCTGATGTTTAATAATTCTTTTATAAATTGTGGTGACTAATTAATTGCCAGTTAAATCTGTTTCATATATCTTCTCACAGCCTGTGGTTTGACTTTCTCTTGTGTTTGTAATGTCTTATCATTTAGGAAGTCTTCATTTTAATATTGTCAGTTTGACCAGTCTTTCCCATTATGATCTGCATGTCTTTTGATGTCTTACTTAAGACATTCTTCCTACTAGCCCCAAGGGCATAATTAATTTTCTTGAATATTCTTAGCATGTGACTTATTGAGTCACTAGCTATGATTTCTCATCATTATGATTTTGAAATTCATTTGTGGCAATGAGTATAGCTGTGGTTCATTCATTTTTACTAACCCACAGTATTCTATTGTATGAATAGATCATAATTATTTATCAATTCTATCAATGAACATTTATTTTTCTTTCTTTCTTTTTTCTTTTTTGAGTCAGGGTTTCACTCTGTCACCTAGGATGAAGTGCAGTGGCAGGATCACAGCTCACTGTAGCCTCGACCTCTTGGGCTCTGGTGATCCTCCCACCCCAAACTCTCAAAGTGCTGGGGTTACAGGTGTAAGTCATTGTGCTTGGCCTTGGACATTTTATTTGTTTTAATTTTACTGGTTACAACAACAATGCTGTGAAGTGTGTTCTTCTACTGTTTTCGGGGCATGTGCAGAAGTTTCTGAGGGTGAAATTGTTGGGTCACAGGTGCACATCTTGAACTTTACTAGGTGAGGAAAATTGTTTTCCAGATTGGTTGTTTCAAGTTTCAGTCTCTCCAGAAGTGTAGAGGTATTTACATGACCTCATGTAGTTGCCAGCACTTATCTGTGTTTCCTTCCTTCTACTTTCTTTAGGTTTACTCTGTTTTTCTTTCTCAATTATCTTGGACATTTTGCTGATTAATTTTCAGTCTTCTTTCCTCACATATAAACATCTGAGGCTCTAATTGTTTTTACTGATTTTGCTACATCTTATAAATTTTGTTTTTTGTTGTTGTTGCTATTGGAGTCTCACTCTGTCGCCCAGGCTGGGGTGCAGTGGCACACTCACCGCCACCCCATTGTCAATCTTCTAGGCTCCGGCGATCCTTCCTCCTTAGCCTTCCAAGTAGCCAGAACTACAGGTGCATGCTACTATAACCATCTAATTTTTTATCTATTGTGGAGACGAGGTCTCACCAAGTTGCCCGGGCTGGTCTCAGACCCGCAGGCTCAGGCAATCCACTTGCCTCAGCCTCCCAAAGTGCTGGGGTTACAGTCATTTTGTTTTTTAATGAAGTTTTTAATACAACCTCCAACTAATAGAAAAACTTCAAGTAAAGTACAGGAAATTTGGCATGGAGTGTCAGTAACCAACTGGAGTAAAAAAATGTGTCTTTTTTGTGAGGGGACAGGTGGCAGCAGCGGTGAGAGATGATTAACAAGGGGAATGGGTCAGGTGCATCAATAGAGTAAGGACAGCAGACACCAGGATTCTCACTGCTGGAAAAGGGAGTTTCACATACTGAGAGGAAGGTGCCAGAAGGAATCCTTAGCGTTGGATTGGAATCTTACTGGTGTGGGGTTCATGGGTGCCCACTTCACCCAGTTTGGCACCTCTCATCAGGTATACTGCTAGTGTATATGCCATCCTTACCCTGACTGGGTTTCTACATCCTACACCAGGCTACTTACTTGCACCAATGCCCTCCTCACTCCCTCAGGCTCTGACTCCCCATGTGGAACCACCACCTGTGTGCACCTGCTGTTCCCTCCTCTGAGTGTGTGGCTCTGGTTCCAAGACACCCCTTGGGCAGGACCTGTCATGATTTTGCTCTGTCCCCCAGATAGCTTAGCATTGGATGGGTCAGGAAGGAAAGGGAAGGGGAATGGCACTTCATATGTTTTGATATGTAGGATTTTCATGGTCTTTCAATTCTAAATATTTTCTTTTAATTTTGTTTTTTTCCCTTTAATTCATGAGTTATCTAGAAATTCATTTGAAGTGTTCAAAATGCATGACATTATATTTATCTTTTAGTTCTTGACATCTATCTTAATGGCCCTATATTCAAATACATGGCTTATAAGATACTGATTATGATTTTATTTATGCCTAGCAAATAGTAAGTTTTAGTAAGTGGTTTATATATTCTTCAAAAGTATTTCTTTATGTGTTGGGTGCATGAGTCTATATATGCCCATAGGTTAAGCTTAATTGTATTATTCTAATATTCTATGTCCTTACTAAACTTTTGTTTGTTTAATATATCAATTGTTGAGCAGGGTGTAACAAAAATCTTTGATTATGATAGAGGATTTAGACATTTCTTGTTGTAATTCTATCACTTTTTGTTTTATAAATTTAGATATTGAATTTATTAGGTGCAAACAAATGTACAATTCCTATAGCCTCCTGGTGAATTACTCCTTTTATGATTACATAGTTCTTCATATTCTCAATAATGCTTTTTACCTTCAAGTAGTGTAGGCACAACAGCTTTTTTTGGTTATTATTTATTATTTATAGGTATATCTTTTACAGGTTTTTTTTTTTTGAGTCAGAGTCTCACTTTGTTGCCCAGGCTGAAATACAGTAGCACGATCATGGCTCACCACAGCCTCAACCTTTTGGGCTCAGGCCATCCTTCTGCCTCAGCCTCCCGAGTAGCTGGGACTACAAGCACATGCCACCATGACTAGCTAATTTTTTTGATTTTTTGAAGAGAGGAGGTCTCACTATGTTGCCCAAGCTGGTCTCGAACTCCTGAGCTCAAGTGATTCTCCCTCTTCAATTTCCCAAAGTGCTGGGATTATAGGCGTGAACCATCCTGCCCGGCCTCAGTCTTTTATTTTTGACTTTTCTCTTTCATGTTTTGTTTACTTCTTTTGCAGATATCACACATTATGGCTGTGGATTCTTATAATTCTGTCACTTTGCTTTACGTTCATATTTTTTAAACCAAATCTGGCAAACCATCTTTTAAATATTGAGTTTAAACTTTTGTAAGCATTACTGATAGAGGAGTTATTTTTACCATCTTATTGTATGCTTTTTATTTTGCTTTTCCGCTGCATCGTTTACTTCCTTTTCTGCCTTCTATTGTCTTCTCTAGTTTTAGAAAACTCCCTCTACGTCTTAAGCACTTAGTCAATGCTGCTAATATTATTTTGCTTGATCGCCAGGAAAACCCTGTGGCGTTTGTTGTTAGACATGGGAAATTCTGGTTTCTTTTTAGTTCTCAGCTTCTGCTTACTCGGAATACTGGCTTTCTCAGGGTCTATCAGAGCTGTGAAACTGAAGACATACAGGTTTTTATCTTTCGTTTTTTCCACTTAATGATCTGGCATGACACTTTTTGTAATGTCTCTAAATACTCTATTGTTGGCTATGAATTTGTTCCAATTGTATGTTATTATATGTAATGCTTTGTGCACTTTTATTATTTCTTTCTTAGGATAAATTCCTTGAAATAACTGGTCAGAAGGCAGAACCATTGTAAGGACTCTGCCAGGTGTTTCCAAGTTGCCTTCCTGAAAGGTCACATTGCTTTGTGTGGACATTCTCCAGCAGAGGGTGAGAATGCCCAGAGAGAATTCCAACAGCTCACTTCCCAAGATCTCATTGACCTCAGCAGGGTCAGGCTCCAGGAAGAGCCCCAACCAGGTCTTGGGAGGGAAGCAGGGGATCTAGGTGACTGTGGCCATGGGTCTTGGGAGCCCAGGGTGGGTGCAGCTTGGGGCTGAGATCTCTGGGTGGGACCCTGAGGAGGGTCTCAGTTTTTCCAGCTTGTCCCTGCAGTGCACTCAGTGGACTCCTCACTGCAGCAGAAACAAGCAGGCCCAGAGAGTGCGAGACACTCAGGCATCTCAGGTGTGCAGGCCCCTCACTCCTGAGGGCCATGGGGAGGCACACCCCCCAGCACCCCACTCCTTGTATTGGAAGTACGTTTCACCCTTCAGTGGAGGAAGCAGACCCATGCATGTCTTAGCAGAAAGCCAGTGTGTGCCCATATTGCCAAGATCTGTTGACTCATGGAGGATTTGCATCTCTCTCCTCTTGAGATTTTCTCTGGGAGGGAGGGGACGGCCAAGGCTGAAGCCTCCTGTGCTGCCAAGATGCGTGGCCACAGGAATCTGCTGGGCAGGACCTGGAATGGGAGGGGCTTGGGGGCCTCGCTGTCCTGCCACTGCCCGCAACACAAAGACCACACTTGTTCAACTGACCTAGATGGTGCCCTGGGCCCAGACCTCCCGGGGTCCTGTCCGGCCTGCGCATGGAGCTGAGTGTCCTGACCATGACAGGAAGGGGATGTGCTGCCCACCGGGACTTTTGAATGGGGGAGAGGGCACGTTCTGCTCGGGGCTTGGGGCTCTGCCTTGGGCTCTGCTCAGGCATGGAAGGCCAGGTCCAGGACCTGACTGCTTTGGCACCCAGTAGATGGGCCCTCAGGCAGTGGGTCATGGATATTCACCACCAGAAAAGGCAGTAAAGGAGCTGCCTTTGTCACAGTCACCACTGCAGTGGGCATGGATGGGGTTTCTGGAGTACTGGCATGGGACTGAGGTGGACATGGGTGCCTGGCCCCTTTTCTTGTGCTGTTTTGGATTAATAACTCAGTGAGCCTTGGCCAGACTCATTCTCAGACAGAGGTTGTAGAAGCCAAGGCTTTTAGTCGAGATGGATGTTAGATGTGCCAACTACACCTGCCCACTGGCCCCCTCCCTCTAATACCTGCTTATTAACCTCTCCATCCCTCTTACACCAGGAGGAGTCCTGTGCCATATTCCAGAACTGCAGGTGTCATCAATGCTCTCCTGAGTTGGAGGTACCTGAACCTGTGTGGTATTCCTCGTACGTCCACATACTTGTGGGCAAATCCATTCTTCCACTCATTTCTTCACTTAGCATCCATTTATTGAGTGCCTGCTGTGTGCCAGGCACTGTTTCAAGTGCTAGGAGTTCATCAGAGAACAAGGCAAACCAGTCTCTACCCTCTAGTACACTGTGGCTCGACTCCAGAGCCCATTCCCTTCATGACTGTGATGTCACCCTTGGCAGATCCCTCCTGGTTGGCTTTGGCTTTCTCTCCCTACAGATTATACATAATAGGTACTCACGCATACTGCCAGACCCATGACATTATTTGCCAAGGAACCCCTTATCAGAGATTGGCAGAGAGCACTGCAAAGGGAAAAACAGTTGAAATCTCAGGAAAGTGAGAAGAAACGTGTGAAAATTGGGCTCTCACACTCATTAGCATTAAATCAGACCAGGGTCTGGTTGGAAACCTCTGCAGACCTGCTATTTCTCGCTGAGTCCTGTTATTTTAGCTTAGCAAATTCGAGCAAGATTTCACATTCACATCCAAGGGCAAGAAAGACAAAAACTGTGATCCTCAAGGGCAAGGCTGATACTGTTTGCTGAGTAGGTGGGGGGCGAGGATGGGGATGGTGGGGTTGGGATGATCTGAACACGAGGACTTGAGTGACAAGACCACAGGTGAATGCTCTGTCCACACACTCTCCATTCTCATCTTGTTCTCTGACACTGGCTCTGTTCACATTTCTCCCCCACTCGCAAACCTTCAATGGCTCCCTCATGACCCCTGACGCCCAACCTGTCTTTTCAATCCCATCTCACAGGATGCGTCACATCTTAGCTCCAGTCATATAGGACAGATTGTTGCTGCCTATGCACCCCTCTATTTTTGCATTTGGTGATCATGGCAGCCAGTACTCACTCAACACTTACTGGGCTCAGTCCTGAGCTTTCCTTCTTCCGATCTTACAGGTGGGAAGTCTCATTGCCTGCCTTTTTACAGAGGGGTTTCTCAGAATAGTGCCTGACTTGCCTGAGGCCATCTGGCAAATGAGAATTTGAACACAGGCCTCTCCATCCCCAGAACCTAAACTGTTGACTATTATGTAGACCTTTGCTGGGATCGTGGTGCTTTGTCCTGTGTGGTCTCTATTAAATGACTTTGTGAGCCTGGAGTGGTGGCTCATGCTTGTAATTCCAGCACTTTGGAAGGGTGAGTCCATGGGTTTGAGACCAGCCTGGGCAGCTTGGCAAGACCTTGTCTCTACAATAAATAAAAAAAGTTAACCGGACATGGTGGTGCACACCTGTGGTTCCAGCTTCTTGGAAGTCTGAGGTGGAAGGATCGCCTGAGCCCAGCCGGTCAAGGCTGTGATGGCTGTGAGCATGCCACTGCATTCCAGCCTGGGTGACAGTGAGGGTCCGACTCAAACAAACGAACAAAAAAGACTTTGTGGAAATGCTAGAAATTTGAGGTGAGATACCAAGAGCAAGAGATGGCACCCGTTGTTCTGGACCTCAGGAGGCCCCAGACTCTCCTGTTACATCTTCCCCCTCCCCCAACATAGGCTCACACTCCCTCATACCCCGCCCTGCTCCATCATGTCCAACCTAGCCACCCCTAGCTGACTCAACAGACCATAAGGTTCTTGGTCAGTGACTGCAGCATCCTCCCTTCCCAAGCACCACAGTCTGCAGAGATGGAGCTGTGGTCCTGGGGAGATGTCTTGTGCTTGCCTGGGCTCTCCTGGATCCACACACTGTTTGGATCTACTTTTGTTACAAGTTAGGATAATTGACTGTGACTCCTTGCTGTGATGGGGAAGGGGGTGATGACCCAGATGTTGCAGCCACAGGAAGAAGCCCCCCAACTTTTTGTGGACACTAGTCCCTCACCTAGCTGGAAGGAGGGAGATGTTGCAGTCTTCTTGGTTTTCTCAGGGCCTTGGGAAGTCTGAGAGAGCAGAACAGGTCATGGGCTGGTGGAAGGCCATTTGTTGTGGGCCTTTCCTGGGTTTTGCCCACTGCCTCTTAGGCCCAAAGGTCAAGTGAGGCAGTAGAGAAAAAAAAAAATCCTCATTGTGAAGTGTCCATGGCCCTGCTCGGATGAGAGAATGGTCCCCTTTCAGCAGCCCTGCTTGGAGCCAGGACAGTATTCCCAGTGGGACAGGCTGGTGAATGGTCATCTGTCTGCTCAGATGGACCCAGGCCTGGCCTGAGAGGGAGGAGACTCAGGTTCTGGTTTCTGTTTGCGAATTCTGGGGCTCTGGAGTACTTCAATAAATAAACACCTATTTATTGAGCTCCTACTGTGTGCACGGCAGTGTAGGGTACACAAAGAAGTACTGATTTGAAAAACCACAGATCAGAATTTATCCATGCAAATGAGGTCGCTCCCCAGGGAGGCTGGATACTCTCAGATTTATTGAGGCTGCCACTATTTGAGGAATCAACCACCCCCAACCTTGTCCCTGCTCCAAATGATCTTGAATTTTCTCAGTAGAGATTGTTGATGTTTTAAAATTAAGAGTAGCTAGTAGTCATTTGGAGTTCATTCATTCTTTGCCTGCTATGAGCCAGGCATTGTTCTTGCTGTCTGGGGATGAGACTATCCTGAAAGTGTTCCTGGTCTTCTGGGGTGAGCAGCAGGTCAGCCAGGCTGATGAACAGCTGGGGCCGGCAGTGGTTCCCTCCAGGAGACCCCCAGCCCACCTGCTGTGGGAGTAACCCCAGCCCTCAAGAGTGTGAATGTGGCTCATGGCAGGTATGATGCTGCAGGTGGGCAATGCCAATGCCCAGGGGTAAGTGCATGACAGACATCCTGGGGGTGCTGGGGGAGCAGGGGAGAGAGAACCCTGACCCCACATGGAGTGGATAACAACTGGAGAAGATAACAGCTGCCAGTATGTACTGACCGCTCTTTCTGCACTAGGGGTGATGCTAAGCACTTTAAATGGAGTAATTATCTTGCTTTATCACCACAGCCCTTCAAGGGAGATACTATAAAACCGCCTTATCCACATTTTTCATATGAGGAGACTGAGACACAGAGAGTTTAAGTAACTTGTACAAAGTCACGCACCAGGGAAGATTCATATCCAGGTGATCTAACACCTGAGTCTACCTGTTCAACAGCTACATTGTGCTGCTTCCAAGAAGAAGGGGAGTAAGCAAATGGCTAACCAATAAAGTACAACCACAAATTGCTGTTGAGACCAGTGTTTTTTTTTTTTAATCCCAAAGAAAATTCCCAAAGAAGATCTGTGATCTATGGCAACTTCACCAGACGGCGTACTTGACCTTCTGACAGGGGCCTACAGACTCTTTGGAGGACCTGAGCTTTTGGAGACAGACAGACTTGGGTTTGCATATCTTGCTGAGTGACTTTGGGCAAGTTCCCGAACCTCTGAATGTTTGTTTCCTCATCTCTAATGCAGAGCTATTACTTACATAAGAATAAACTGGCAATATTCTTATGAGGACTCTTTAGTCTGTTCAGATTGGTATAACAGAGTATCCTAGACTGGGTAGGTTAGCAACATGCATTATTCCTCACAGCTCTGGAAGCTGGATGTCCCAGATCAAGGTGCCAGCAGACCCAGTGTCTGGGGAGGGCTTTCTTCCTGGTTTGCAGATGGTGCTTTCCTCTATATCCTCCCATGGATGATAGAGATAATCTCTCTCCCACCTCTTCTCACAAGGCACTAATGCCATTCATGAGGGCTTCATCATCATAACCTAATTCACCTCCCAAAGGCCCCCACCTCCTAACATCATCACAATAGGGGTTAGGATTTCAACTTATGAATTTTGGGAGATGTAGACATTCAGTCCAAAACAAGGACTGAAAAGAATAACTTACGTAAAGCATTAAGAGAAGTAGCCAGCCAGGTGTGGTGGCTCACTCTTGTAATCCCAGCACTTTGGGAGACTGGGGCAAGAGAATTGCCTGAGCCCATGGGTTCAAGATCAGCCTGGGCAACTTGGTGAGACTTTGTCTCTACAATAATTCAAAAAATTAACTGGGCATAGTGGTGTGCACCTGTGGTTCCAGCTACTTGGAAGCCTGAGGCAGAAGGATCACCTGAGCCCAGCAGGTGGAGGCTGTGGTGGCCATGAGCGTGCCACTGCACTCCAGCCTGGGTGACACCACTGCACTCCAGCCTGGGTGACAGAGTGAGACTCTGACTCAAAAAAAAAAAAAAAGAAAAAAAAAGAGAAGTAATCACTTAGTGGATATTAACCTCCTTTTCTCTTCTTAAGGAAGTTATTTGAAGGTGTTGCTTTCCTGGCTCTTGTTAGTTTCGGGGAGTGAGCAGGTTCTTGTCTGGGAGAAATCAGCAGACAGACAAGAAGAGAGAGGAGAAGGTGTTGAAGGTGAGCCTTGATTCTATGAGCCTCGATTCTCTGAGCCTCGACTTCCTCAGATGAGTATCTGCCTTGTAGAGTTGTTGTGAAACTCAGTCGAGATGATACTTAGGGCATTTCTGGTATGTACGGGGGCGGGGGGGGGGCAAAAACCCAAAATGTATTTATAAAAACTTGTGTATTTATTCTTACCTGTTTACACTTCTGTCACCTTCAAAGTATTCTCCATTTGGTGCGATACACCTTGAGACACTTTTTCTGCTGCTCAAAACAGTTTTTGAACTTGTCAATTTTGATGCCTTTTAGTGCTTCTGGCATTTTTTGTTTCACTTCTTCCACATCCGCAAAACATTTCTCTTTGAGGACATTTTCATCTGGGGAAACACACAAAAAGGAAGAAGGAAGTCATTCAGGGCGAGATCGGGTGAATAGGGAAGGTGTGGCACAGGGGTCATGCTGTTTTGGGTCAAAACTGCTGAACACTCAGCGAGGCGTGAGCAGGTGTGTTCGTAAATCATCCATCATAAAATGGGCAAACACATTAAAAGAATCTCCAAAAAAAAAGAAAGAAAGAAAGAAAGAAAAATTCACTGAAGTTGCCAAAGCATTTCACAACAATGCTAGCTGGTACACTGATGTCGATGGGCTCTTGAGCTCTTATCTAGCTGGAGAAGCCTGCACTACAAAGAGCCTGTCCTTCAAAAATTAATTCCATTTTTGGGGGGTCCCCCTCATATATTTTGTTTGTTCGTTTTTGAGTTGGGGTCTCACTCTGTTGCCCAGGCTGGAGCGCAGTGGCAGGATTACGGTTCACTGCAGCTTCGATCTCCTGGTCTCTGGCAATCCTCAGCCTCCCAAGTAGCTGGGACCATGGGCATGCGCCACCATGCCTGGCTACCTTTTGATTTTTTGTAGAGATGAAGTCTCGCTGTGTTGTCCAGGATGATCTCAAACTCCTGGGCTCAAGCAATCCTCGTGCCTTGGCCTCCCAAAGTGCTGGGATTATAGGCGTGTGCCATCACTCTTGGTTTCCAGTATATTTTGGATGGAGCCATATGAAATTGCTGATACTCAACCATTTTTGTCCCACAAAACTGAAATTCTATATGGTTCAAACCATGAACTGTGTAAGTCCCAATATTATATCAACATTTACTATTAGCAGTTCTAAAGTGAATTTTCATATTTTGTAACCACAAGGAGTTCACTGAGGCAGCTGGGTGTGCTAACTTTCCTCTAGTCCTAAAATTGGGATCTTGGTGTTTTTCTCTCTTTACAGGTGCGAGAAGGCCCCACAGCTTGAGGTGAGTCAGCAAAGACTGACTCAGGGTCACTCAGGAGGACTGACTCAGGGTCCTGCCCTTTGTCTCTCATGACTGGCCTCCCTCATGCCCTGTTCTGGGTGGGTCTGGAATGCTCTGCTCACCCAGAGTCAAATGCCACATCCTGCTGAGCTCAGGAGGAATTTCACAGCCTCTGTAGAAACCCAGCCCGTCAAGGGACCTGACCCTTGGCCTCTTTCTGAGGGCTGCTTAGTTCACCTGCTGGATCCCGTGAGCTCTGGGGAAGGAGGGGTGCAGCCATCATCACTCATGCTGGTCTCCATGGCTCCCTGTCTCTAGGCTCCTGGATGCTTCCAAGTCTGATTTGGGTTGTATTCTTGGCCTGAGATCCTGCTGAGGAAGCACTGATGGATTTTGCCTTTTGTCTTCCTTCTTCACCCAAGATAAATCCTGCCACAGAACATACCATAAACTGTCAAGAGAAAAATGACACATTGGAGGGATATATTTGCAATCTTTATCAATAGGCAAAAGGTTCCTACATAAACAGCTCTTAGAAATTGAGAAGAAAAAGAGCAAAAATCTAAGAGGAAAATGGATAAAAGACACAAGAAGACAGCTCTGAGAAAAAAAGAAGGCATGTGACTCTTCAACATAGGAAACTGTTCAGTCTCACCAGTCAGAGAAATGTACACTAAAACTTCATCCAACCACCATTTCTCCATACTAAATTGGCCAAAGTCCAAAAATGTGACAGTTCACTCTGTAGATTTGCTGTCACACACATTACTGCCAGGAATGCAAAATGGAGGGGAATTTGGCAGCATCTAAATAAAAGGCATATACAATTACTCTCTGACCCAACAATCTCATTCCAGCAATCTACCCTGAAGATACGCCCCAACAAATAAGAGCTTGGTTATTTATTGCGGCATTGTTTATAAAAGGAAAAGATGAGAAGCAATCCAATACCCTCAACAGGGGACAGGTTAAATAAATTCTGGTTCATCCACACACTAGGTACCAGGAAGGCCAATGGAAGAATGAGGAAAATCTCCATGAACATGTGTACAGTGATCTCTAGGATACACTGTTAAGTGAAAAAGCAAGATGCAGAGCAGGGCAGATAGTGTTACCTTTTGTGTAAGAAATAAATATAAATAACAATATTGCCATATTTATTTAGTTTGCAAAACGAACTAAAGAAAATAATTACATATTTAGTGGGGAAGGGGTCTGATGAATAGTATGTAGAAGACCAAGATGATAGACTTTTCTAAGTACACCTTTTATAGAATTCTAACTTTTGAACTATGTAAATGCTTTACATATTTGAAAATAAGATTTAATGAAAGAGAGGGAAAAGGCAAATCCTAAAAATGAACAGAAACAAATGAACCTAACTGTATGTTAAATTGATATTATTACTTCATGGAAGAAAATAGTTATTTCAAACAATATTTTAACACAGTTTTCCGATCAGCAGGAAATATGTTCTAAGGAGATCAACAACAGCAAAGAATTTAAATTTCACTTAGTAGGTTTATTGTTAGAAGTAATATTAGTATTGCAATTTTGGAACTGTTTATTTTAGTTTAAGGGATCTTGATTTTGAAACTGTTTTATTTTTGTAGAATAGAGCAAATAAGTAAATATATTAATCATATTAGAAACCAACAGAAGCCGGGCTCGGTGGCTCAGCCTGTAATCCCGCACCTTGGGAGGCTGAGGTGAGTGGATTGCCTGAGCCCGCGGGTTCGAGACCCATCTGGGCAACTTGGTGAGACCTCATCTCTACAATAAATAAAAAAAAAATTAGCCGG